>CM042160.1:94439430-94479430 GCA_023376005.1 Doryteuthis pealeii | reverse complement strand
CAGACCCCCCCCCCCGATCCAACCAAAATAGAAGGGGGTACTAAACATTGACTTTATCTGGAGTACAAGGTGTTAAATTGCATGAGTTAGTGCACTGTTAAATTGAATAACAACAACTTAGTATAGTTATTGATGTAATGAATATGTAAATACCTTGGTACCCCCTCACTATAATCTGATTGGACAGTGTCATGTATAAATAGTCGACACTGTGTTTGTACAGGCACCTATACCTACACCTAGTGTGTTTCGGCTACTGGACAGGTTGATTTGGTTGATAGCGTCGATCCCAGGGGGCCGTCCCCCAGGCAATACCTGCCCCCTCGATTAAAAGGGGCGGGGCTGGGTTTATTGCCCAGCGCCTTGTGGGGGAATGCCGACTGGATCGACGCAATTTTTCTACCTACCACCCCATGAGTCTCGGCTTGTGGGTGGTACTCACATAAAACGGCCTTGTGCCATATCGTGTGAAAGTGGGACACATGTAAATACACCTACACCTACAACCTAATCTTACTCGCTAGACTACACCACGACTGCTCGGAAGACGTATTGCTATTCGATACACCAGCTACTACTGCGATAATATACCAAATACCAACTTCAGAATATATCCCTTAACCCGTATATATCAGTTATTTACTAAGCTTAGCTTAGATGTGGCACAAGGCCAATGAGAATCGAACTCACTAACAATGGTCTGCAAATCTTGCTTGTTAACCACTACATCACGTGAGGTGACCTTATTTACTAAGTCTGACTCGATAGTCGTAAACCCTGTAAATCCCACAAAGGTGTAAATGACAAACATCCTGTCCAGAATTTTCCAAGTCCAGAGCCCATTCCTATAAGGATTTATCAAAAAATGGCCTTTTCATTTAAAGTTACCTGAGATATTTCCCTTAAATCAAAGACTTCTAAATATGTTTAATATTACATTTAAACAAAGGCTATCGTTTGGGGCAGATTAGGAAATGTGACTTCTGGACGGGTGGAATGAGGTCGAATAGGAAGTTAAGAGTTAAAATATATTTTTTAACAGCAATCTAAATTATGATAAAGTATGCACCTCCATCTAGTACTTCAGATAAAAAAATGTGTGATTGTATGTGTGTATGGTATTTCTTGTCTTGGATACGAAGACACAAGTGACCCCTGGTGGGCAAACCGAATCATGCAGTAACACTGGTTAAAGAAATTTAATAATTGTCCAGAATATATATTGTGGATATATATATATGTGAAAATAAAATGGAAATTAATCCGACAGTATGAATAAGATATAATGAAAAAACAAACGATGTTACAACTGAAATAGGCTCATCAGAAGAGAAAGTGTGCAAACCGTTTCGGGGCCCAATTCTCTTGACCGTTTAAAAGCAACACTCGGCCCATCCTCACACAGATGTTATTAATTAATGTTGTTTAATAACATTAAATTGGCTTAAATTGCAATATTTCAATCTTTATAATCATCATAATCATATAATTTCATCATCAGAGCCTGTCTATTATGAAACGAAGAAAACAGTTCGGTTTTTTTTTTTTTTTTTTTTGTTTTTTTAAATGTTTTCTTTGTTTCATAATAGACAGGCTCTGATGATATCTTATACAGATTGAAATCCTGGATGTGTTAATTGCATTTCACTTAGCGCTAATATCCTTGGGAAAGGTATGAATCCGACTCTCCCTCCAGCTATGGGTAAATAGCAGGGCAGACTGGGTTCTTTAACCATGGCTAGGTAACCAGTCTAGGAGAAGGAAAACTCTGAATTCAAACCTGTTGAACTCCGCTTAAGAAATTGACCTTGTGTCACATCCTGCTCGTGCGGAGGGGTTGGTAAATATATATACAGATTGAGATATTGCAATATAAGCCAATAAAAATAACATTATTTAATAACATCTGTGTGTTTTCCAAATTTCTTACTCTGATATACTGCCGGATTCACTTCCTTATATAAGTGGGTTGTGCTGATGGCCCAATGCGTAGAGCATCTGGGAGATGAAAAATCGGTAGAGTTTCGATCCCAGCCTGCAATGTCTAGCCACACTGAAGAGCTTTGAAACAGTACTTTATGTGGATGACTAGGACTGGCTTAGCTCAGTTGGTAAAGCATCCAGCTCGGTACCAAAAGGTCCCGGGTTCAATTACGGTCCTCGCCAAGTCAGCGTATAAGTAGCACAGGGATATGTGCGGTAAAGTGGGGAGTTGATGGTAGGTGTGGCGCTCTACCTCAGATGCAAAAACAATCTCATTGGTCTAGCATTAGTGAAAAGGAGATAGACTCCCTCACTGACTAGCTGATACCGACTCTAGGCCACTACGTCGACAACATATATATATATATATATATTAGCCATCCATATACAGTACTGTGCCGATTTTTCGTCACTCAGGTTCTCTATTCACTGGGCCATTAGTACAACCCACTTGTTGATGGAAATTTTATTGATAGATATACATACATATATGAAGCTCGCTAAGAGAGCTTTTATCCATTATATATATATATATATATATATATATATATGTAGTATATTAGGAAAAATGAAAAAATTCTCCCCTCTCCCCCCACACACACCCAAACTTCTTTCTTCTCTTAATATAAAAAATAAAAATTCTCTTGATGCCCATGACACCTTCTTCCCCTACCTCTTACCAATACACACACACACACACACACAACCACACACCAAAAAAATGCACAATGTTTCCTTTCGATACACACACATACACCATCCCATACCCACGCCGTAAAATAGAATATTTGACGTCATATTTCAAAACCGTCCCTTTTTTCAAACCTCAAAATTTTTTAAACAGACTGAATAACAAACAATAACTACCACTCGCTTTTCTCGTTATTCTGTGATAAATAATTTATCACCTTCCATATACCAACAAATGCCCTGAAGATGATCTAATTAATAGATCGAAACACTGCAGCGTCGGCCAATAAATTCACCACTTAACCCATTTAAACCTGTTTTTTCATTTTTCCTAATATACTACATACCGTCGAATTAACTTCCTTTCTTCACATATATATATATATATATATATATATATATATATATATATATATTATATTTGTACATTGCTTCCACAGGGGGACATTCTGGACAATTACCAATAAATTGGACTGATGAAGCACTGTTCTGTCTTTTTCTTTTCCAACTCTGAAGCAATATTAATCAAAATTATTTCTAAGAACATAAGAAATATGATTCAATAGAGAACAAGGAGTTAGACCATTATAAGAATTATAGTGAATTAGTTCAAAATCATCATTTTTTACTCCTTTAATAAATATGAGGATTTGTCTTACTTACGATACAAACCCTCTGACATTGAATTTTTAACTTCCACCCTCTCAGGCAATGTCTTACAAAAATTAATTTTTACGATGCCTGGAGGGTGTTTTCTGTTGCTAGTACATTTAAAGTAATAATAAAGTTGGCAAAGTGGCCTATTGTTATATATTCTATTATCTTATATTTTATGAATTAAAATGCATTAGAATAACCTAGATAACCTAACACTGAACGTTTGGTAAGGAAGACAGACAAATCACATTAACAACGTGGTCTTAAAGTCTTGTCACCCCCATACATATTTTTTAGAGGTAAAATAATTATATAATACAATCCAAAATTTTTGAAAATAATTTAATTCTTTAAAATTTTTAAGAGGTAAAATAATTACATAACTTATATAATGTTATATTCTTCTGATCATCTTTGATATTTTATGTAGCTGGGAGTTCTTCTTCTAGCGTCTGGAACTTTTTTATTTGGAGATTTCGTGTCTGTCTTCCATTAGGGATTTCTTGTCTATCAGAAGCCCTGGGTCATTAGTAGTTTTTGGATAAATAACACAAGACTTAGATTTTCTTTATATCATATTTTATTTAGAAATCCCCATCAGACTAACTGCACAGAGTATGAGTACGGGAGCGCACTTAACACGACTTGCTAACTCTGTGGCTTGCCCAGTACTGACAAACTCTTTCAAATCAAAACAAGAAGAGCCTTTCTTTCTCATTTCTCTACTAATTCTCACGGTATCTACTGGAAAAGGGGTTAACACGAGTTTAACATGTGCCAATCAATCTTCCATGATATCGTCACATACTTCCACTTAAAAAAAAACTGCTAGCCGTAATTTCTAACAGCCATCTTGATTTCTACACTAACTCTACATAATTGTTAGGTACTAACAATTATGTAACAATAACATAATATCTAAAAATTTGAATGATATTGTCAATTATAACCAACACCTTATTGCCTGTAAACATAGTTGATTAATCAATACCGGCCCTTGCCAACTCAGTGCAAGAGTAGCACAGCTTAGATCCATGCAGTAAAGTTGGAGGCTTATGGTAGATGTGGTGCTCCACCTCTGACACAAAAGTAATTTCCCTTGTCTAGTGGTAATGAAAAGGGGATAGACTCAATTGTTGTCTGGCTGATACTGAGAATAGGCCACTCCACCAATTTTATTTAAATTAGGAGTTATATTTTAATAGCGGGTGACAAGACTTTTCGGACCACCGTGTATGATGAAAACTAGTTTTGTTTTAATGGCATATCAACCTTTGTGGGTTATTATTATAGGTGATACACCCTATAAGACTAATGGAATGCGCCGATGGTTACTATAAGTAACAGGGACAATTATGGCTTGAGAGTAAGCCAATGTGATTCAGCTCATAACTCTATTTGTCGGACGTAATTCTCACTTCTCTGTACTGTAATTGTCTACTCTTTTGTTCATACATTTTCATACATTTGTTACCCATCGTTTTGTTCTTGTTTGACCCCTTAAAACCTCACAACAGTTATTTAAAGTCAAACCATCCTTGTAGAAGAACAGTAATGGTACTATTTAACAATAACTAGGGATGAGGGGGCTCATGCCTTTCCCAAGGGTTATAGTCCAAATGTGAATATAATAACACGACTGGAATTCAAACTAGCTTACTACAATGTCACAGGACAGCATGTTAGCCACTATGTTAGCCACTTCTCCAAAATTTGATTATTGCTTCAGTGTTTAAAATTAATTTAAAAAGAAAAAGAAATATTGAACAGTGCAACCATATGTGACCAAAATTGAATGAAATACCTTGCAATACACAAACTAAACTTTTCGAACCCGTAAGCCCAATATTTGAAGCTGAGCACTATTTTAGTATACATTATAAGCCCAATATTTTGAGTCGAGTGCTATTTTAGTATACATTATAAGCCCAATATTTTGAGTCGAGTGCTATTTTAGTATACATTATAAGCCCAATATTTTGAGTTGCCTGTTATTTTAGTATACATTATCAGCCCAATATTTTGAGCCAAGTGCTATTTTAGTATACATTATAAGCCCAATATTTTGAGTCAAGTGTTATTTTAGTATACATTATTAGCCAATATTTTGAGTTTATTTTAGTATACATTATAAGCCCAATATTTTGAGTAAGTTTTATTTTAGTATACATTATAAGCCCAATATTTTGAGTAAGTTTTATTTAGTATACATTATAAGCCCAATATTTTGAGCCCAATATTTAGAGCCAAGTGCTATTTTAATATACATTATAAGCCCAATATTTTGAACCAAGTGTTATTTTAGTATACATTATAAGCCCAATTTTTGAACCAAGTGTTATTTTAGTATACATTATGAGCCCAATATTTTGAGTCGAGTATTGTTCTACTATATACTGTAAGCCAGCTATTTCAGGATGAGTGCTATTTTACTATACACCATGAGCCCACTATTTCAAACCCTGAAAGATCATGTCAAATTCTAATAATAAAAAGTTTAATATAACAACCATTTACTGCCTTTCTCTTAATTGAATGATGGGATAGATTTCTATGAAGATGTTTTATTTAACTATACATTGTAAGCCCACCATTTCTGATTCAAAGAGATAATTTTATCTATTAATAATGGAGATTCGCTTCCAGTTTTTGTCTGTAACAAAAACTACGTCACTGCTTACGTCACATTACCCCAAAGTCGTCATAACATAGAATGAATACACTCAAAATTTGAACATGCAATATTAGACAGTCCTCATTGTTTTTTTAAAACAAGTTTTAATAAATACATGACTGGTATTATATATCTATATATAGTTTGTTTTATTTTAATACATATTTAAAGTTTACATTTCAAATTGTTTTATTTTTTAATCCTTTAATGAATTTGATGATTTTACTTACTTAGGGTACAAACTCGCTGACATTGAATTTTTGACTCCTACCCCTCAGGCAATATGTTTCAAAAATCTATTTTTACATCGCCCGGGGGGCGTTTTTTATTTTGTACTAGTACTAATAATAAAAGGCTTAATATAAACTATCCTTCCCAGCCTTTCGGATAATGGAATGATAGGATAGCTTTAAACAAATTGCTCAAAAGTAAATGTGTGCTCAGCTACAGTGTATTTGAAGGCTACAGGTTCAGAGTTCAAACCCAAACTGGACTTTACATTTTTTTTTTTTTTTTTTTTTTTTTAAATTTCTCTTTTTCTTTTTGTCATTTCTTATAGTTTTTTTTTTATTTATTTATTTATTTATTTTTTGTGTTTTTGTTTTATCGTAGATGCCCCAGAATGTTTTGAATATTTTGAAATTCTGTCCAAAGAATTTTTTTTTTTTAAATTGCATTTTCCAAGTCACAAGTCATTCTCCACCGTAGCAACCAGTTCCTCCTTAGACACAAACAGAAAATCATATATTAACCTCTTGCTTGATACGAGGAGAAAAAAACAAAAACATTGTCTAATGATTCCTTAAGGTTTTTATAATTGAGTTTTTATCAGTTGATATTTCTTTTATTCTAAAAATTAAAAAAAGGAAAATTAGATATAAAAAACGTGCAGCCATCTGTGACCAAAATGAAATGAAATATCTTGCAATATAAAAACTAAACCTTTGCACCAATAAGCTCAATATTTGAAGCTGAGCAATATTTTAGTATACATTATAAGCCCAATATTTTGAGTCAAATGTTATTTTACTATACATTATACACCAAATATTTTGAGCCAAGTGCTATTTTACTATACATTATACACCAAATATTTTGAGCCAAGTGCTATTTTAGTATACATTATACACCGAATATTTTGAGCCAAGTGCTATTTTACTATACATTATAAGCCCAATATTTTGAGCCAAGTGCTATTTTACTATACATTATAAGTACAATATTTTGAGCCAAGTGCTATTTTACTATACATTATACACCGAATATTTTGAGCCAAGTGCTATTTTACTATACATTGTAAGCCCAATATTTTGAGTTGAGTGCTATTTTAGTATACATTATAAGCCCAATATTTAGAGCCGAGTGTTATTTTAGTATACATTATAAGCCCAATATTTAGAGCCAAGTGCTATTTTAGTATACATTATAAGCCCAATATTTTGAGCCGAGTGTTATTTTAGTATACATTATACACCCAATATTTTGAGCCAAGTGCTATTTTAGTATACATTATAAGCCTAATATTTTCTCAGTATCTCTGAAGACTCCAGTACCAGATATCTAGACAATCTCAATTCTGTGGATTAAATATAAAAAAAGATATGAACAAGAAATAAAAATGTTTTTGCATTATTTTAGAAAGTTTTACCTTTTTTTTTTTTATTAACACATTTTATATTTGCAACAAACAGCACAACAAATTGAGCCCATCTTCTTCTTGGGGATAAAAAATGAAAATGGAGCCTAGCACTTTGGCATAGATATTTCGATTGCCTTAAAGAAAACCCCGAATAGAAACACATGTCCTTTAGAAGTAATTGATAAGATAACCACAGGTTCATTGTGCGAGATATGAACAAGTTCAAGCAAGAGGTTGATATTAAGTGACAAGTGACTATTTATTTTTCCTTATTGGAACTTCATAGTTTGGGCTGATTCTAATAAAGTTTGGTCTTTCTGTTGTTTTAACTACTAAATTATATATATATATATATATATATATAGAGAGAGAGAGAGATAGATAGATAGATAGATAGATAGATAGAAGGGTATGAAAACATGATATTGTTAAAATGAATATATTTTTATATCATTTTAATGAATATATTTTTATATTCATTTTAACAATATTGTGTTTTTTCATACCCTTTTATCTATACACTTACCGTCGGATTCATTTCGTTATTCTTAACTCATATATATATATATATATATATATATATATATATATATATATATAGAGAGAGAGAGAGAGAGAGAGATAGATAGAGTGATAGATAGATAAAAGGGTATGAAAACATGATATTGTTAAAAATGAATATATTTTTATCTTCATTTTAACAATATTGTATGTTTCATACCCTTTTATCTATACATTTACCGCGTCGATTCATTTCGTTATTCTTAACTCATATATATATATATATATATATATATATATATATAATAATTGATTATAGTAAATCAAAATTAGAATGCAGACCATTCATTAAAAGTTAAAATGATAGCAAATTCAGTAAATAACAAAAATACTTATAACTACTGACTCATCTTCATATATATATATATATATGTGCAGATATATATATATATATATATATATATATATATATATATATATATATATATATATTATATATCAATGAAATATTTTATAAAGAAAAACAACAAGATTTTGAATTATTATCCAAGAGGGTGGGTCAAAGTTTTTTATGTGACCCCCAAGTGGAAATTGATTTGTGATCCCCCCCTCCCCCATTCCGTTTCCCCAAACAATATTGACTATTATTAAATTTAATTGTTTGCATACTTAGTGTGGTGATAGAAAAAATAAAAAAAAGTTTTTTATTGTACACACTGAGATGGTTGTGTATGTCCCAGCGATAACAACGTTATCTTGAATCCTGCTTTTCAAGGGAGGCAAGCTTTTTCCAAATCTCATAAATTGGCCTTGTGCCATACTTGGTTTTATAAATATCTGCAATGACTGATGAGTGGAGAATCTTTTTAATGCATTTAATAGTCATTATGATTCTTTATATCAACAAATTTATATATTGGAAATATTAGTATTCAATATTTTATACTGATTGGGTAATTAAAAAAATATTTTTGTATTTTACTATTTATATATATATATATATATATATATATTATGTCAGTACTGAAATTGCCTAAAAACAACAGAACTCGTCTTTCATTTTGTTAATGGTAAATATTAAACATGTGCAAAAGTTCCCAGCATTTTTTTTTTTTTTTTTTGTAAACTTAAGACTGAATACGCAGTTGAAAACCAATTTTTTTGTTTTCTGGAAAATTTTGCTCTGACCTAATATGTAGAATTTAAAATTTTGCCTTGCATTTTTTTTCTTATTAAAATTTAAACAAATTTTCAAGTTTTTGGGAATTGCTCTATTCTATTCTATTTATTTTTTATTTTTTTCAGTAAAATAAGGAGTATTTTTCTTCAAATGTAGATTTTTAAAAAAAGATAAATTTGATAGAAGTTTTTTTTGTTATTTTTTTTAAAGAGAAGGGTGATTTTTATATTTATTTTTTACTTTTTAATTTTTTTAAATTTTTGCTTTTTATTATTTTTAATACTTTTTTCTACTTTTTTTGATGTTTTGAATTTTTGTTAAAATTCCTTTGTTTTTTAAATTTGTTTGCTCTTTTAAATTTTTTGTTTTTGTTTTTGCTATTTTTGTTTAAATTTTGGCTTTTTTCTTTTAATTTTTTGTTTTTAAAAAAAAAATTTTTTTTTGCTTTTTTAAAAATTTTTTTCGGTTTTTCAAAATATTTTGTTTGTTCTCATTTTAATTTTTTACTTTATTTTTTGTAATATGCTTCTTTTTTTTTTTATAATTCTTTACATTTTTAATTTTTGCTTTTCTTTCTTTTTTTTTTTTTTCTAAAAATTTTTTTTACATTTTTGTCTCGGTGATAAATTTTTAATTTTTTATCATTATTTCTAACTCTAAAGAAGAAACTCCAAAATAAAATAAGGCAAAATATTTTAAACTCTTTTTACAAGAAATGACCAACCAGCCAACCAACCAACCAACCAATAAGCCCATTAAAACTTTGAAGACTAATAAAGATATTTGTCTGTATAAAACTTTTGAACATGATTTTGACTTTTGAAATTAAAATTCTTTGTTTTTATTACAGGTTAAAATTCTCCGTTCGTAAATATACAAGTAAATAACGAGACTGACATTATCCAAGTTATACCACGGCACACACGTGGTATGCATTGACCAATGGGCAAGTATAATAAACGACCCATGAATGTTTCAATCAACTCAAGTCTGAAGTACACGCGTTTTTCTGACGCGTTGAAAAATGTTCACTTCAAAAATTGAAGTAGGAATCAATTGGAAAATCTTTAGGGAAATTGAAAAAAATGGCTGGCGTATCTCTTCCGATACTGACTGAGGTTAAAATTCTCCGTTCATAGTATACAAGTACATAATGAGACTGACATTATCCAAGTTATACCATGGCACACACATGGTATGCATTGACCAATGGGCAAGTATAATAAACAACCCATGAATGTTTCAATCAACTCAAGTCTGAAGTACACGCGTTTTTCTGATGCGTTGAAAAATGTTCAGTTAAAAAGTTAAAGAAGGAATCAATTGGAAAATCTTTAGGGAAATTGAAAAAAATGGCTGCCGTATCTCTTCCGATACTGACTGAGGTTAAAATTCTCCGTTCATAGTATACAAGTACATAATGAGACTGACATTATCCAAGTTATACCACAGCACACACGTGGTATGCATTGACCAATGGGCAAGTATAATAAACAACCCATGAATGTTTCAATCAACTCAAGTCTGAAGTACATGCGTTTTTCTGACGCGTTGAAAAATGTTCACTTCAAAAGTTAAAGAAGGAATCAATTGGAAAATCTTTAGGGAAATTGAACAAAATGGCCGGCGTATCTCTTCCGATACTGACTGAGGTTTATGGGAAGGAATGCAATGTGAGGTCAGCACGTTTGTTCAAATTGTGGAAAAGGATTTATGGAGGGTGCAAAGATATCAAAAAGGATGAATGTTGTAAATGGCCATGTCTATCTTGAGAATGTTAAAAAAAAATCTGCTGAATTAACGAGTCTGATAAATGCTGTGGGTACAGAATCATGAAAAAGGTTTACTGAAGTAAGAAGAGGAAAAACTTTTGTGAGAGATGAATTGGCCGAGTAAAGCGAAGTGCAACTCATTTTCTTTAAACCTTACAAGATACAAAGTGTTAGGTATCACCCCTTACTCAGTGGACCAGTCTGAGAAATAATGTGAGTACAGAATTATAAAAAGACTTACTGAGTAGAAGTGCAACTCATTTTCTTTAAACCTTACAAGATACAAAGTGTTAGGTATCACCCCTTACTCAGTGGACCAGTCTGAGAAATAATTTGAGTACAGAATTATAAAAGACTTACTGAGTAGAAGTGCAACTCATTTTCTTTAAACTTACAAGATACAAAGTGTTAGGTATCACCCCTTACTCAGTGGACCAGTCTGAGAAAATAATTGAGTACAGAATTATAAAAAGACTTACTGAGTAGAAGTGCAACTCATTTTCTTTAAACCTTACAAGATACAAAGTGTTAGGTATCACCCCTTACTCAGTGGACCAGTCTGAGAAATAATGTGAGTACAGAATTATAAAAGACTTACTGAGTAGAAGTGCAACTCATTTTCTTTAAACCTTACAAGATACAAAGTGTTAGGTATCACCCTTACTCAGTGGACCAGTCTGAGAAATAATGTGAGTACAGAATTATAAAAAGACTTACTGAGTAGAAGTGCAACTCATTTCCTTTAAACCTTACAAGATACAAAGTGTTAGGTATCACCCCTTACTCAGTGGACCAGTCTGAGAAATAATGTGAGTACAGAATTATAAAAAGACTTACTGAGTAGAAGTGCAACTAATTTTCTTTAAACCTTACAAGATACAAAGTGTTAGGTATCACCCCTTACTCAGTGGACCGGTCTGAGAAGTCACAAGAAGTGGTGTGTATACAGAATCATAAAAATACTTATTGAGTAAGAAGAGGAAAAACCTTTGTGGGGGATGAATTGGCCAAGCAAAGCGAAGTACAACTCATCTTTTTACAAAGTGTGACCTCTTAGTCTGTGGAGCAGTGATATGAGTACAGGATTATAAAAAGACTAATTAAGAAATTGAGGGATGAATTGGTCGAGCAAAGCTAAGTGTAAGAAATAAGAAATAAGAAATTTATTTATCAATAGTAGGTACAAGTTATAAAGAATAAGTAAAAGAAAAACTTTATTTTTGTTAAACTACTATTGAAGGGAGGCCATGCCTAATAGCGTGAAACTAAGCCCATGGACATGACCACCCTTGGACACTCACAGGAAACGATACAAGACACACCAGACAACACAAACATATAGATATATATCATGAGACAAATTAGCCGTGTGAGAATCTAAATGCAAATCTGTTATTTATAAGAGGCAATAAAATGCTTTTTCAAAAGTTTTTTAAGGACAAAATAATTTACCGAAACAAGCTTCACCTTTTCCTCCTTTTCTTCATCAAACAATACCAACTGAACAGTGTTCCAAGAATTAAGTGCATTAAAACGAATCGAATTACACCCAAAACTAACTGTGTTGATGATAGGGAAATTAAACGAACCAGTTTGTTCAGCACGAGTGACCTGAGCATGGGTGAAGTCGACTGCAAAAGCATTCTGAACAGAAACAGGCATTTTATCGTGGAACAGTTTATGTATGAACAAAATATTTTCACAATGGACCATATCAGAAAATTTGAGAATCTCTAAATTTGCATACAGGTTGTTAGATGATGTCCTAGGAGGCACAAAGGACATAAGTCTCACTGCAAAGTTTTGAAGAACAGTTATACGATTAATCAAAGTACCGCCATTAGGCTGACCCCAAATTTGATTACAGTATTGGAGATTACCTTGTTTTAAAATTTACACAATACAATGGCTAACAGAAAGTTTTTTGGTGGTCCCAAATGACAGTTTAACTACAGTCTATGAATTAACATTTTGCGAATTGGGTTACAGTTTTAGGGGATTAAGGTTGTTTTTAATTACGTATTGCTTAAAAAAAATAAACAACAAAAAACCCAAATTAACCCAAATTACTATACATTTAATGTTAAAAAATATTTTTAAAAACTAAGTTTAATTGAAATTATACATTGCAATACTAACACAAACAACTGTCTCAATAATAGATTCAATAATTAATTTCAATGGTTAATTAAAAACAATAAACAAAAAAAACAAATTACTATACATTTAATTAACCATTGAAATTAATTATTGAATCTATTATTGAGACAGTTGTTTGTGTTAGTATTTGTATTTTCAGTGTAGATTTACGGTTAAATGAAAATGGCCAACCAAAACATATGGCTTCCTTAAAGTGAAATAAACAAGGGGAGTTTACTCTCATTTATGTAGCTAATATTCAGATTACAGGAATAATTTATTATAATTTTCATGTCATTAAACTAAAGAGTAAAAATGCCTTTGAAACAAAAATTGATTCGCTCAGCTTTAGTATAATAATAGATTTAGTGAGTAAGAAAATCGATAACGTACATTTTCATCAAAATATGTAGACTTAAAATGGCATTTTGGGGGCACCTTTGAAGCCCCATATCTCCCCCAATTCTCAAGCGAACTCAACCATCTTTTACTATGTGATACTCCTCATCGAACTCTATCAGAAATCATATTGGTTTGGCACTTTATTTTGCCCACTCTCAGGGGATTATCAGGCCTCAAAAGTCACCTAAAACTCCGAATTGAGCACTTTTTTCACCATCAGTAAATTCAAGGCATTAGAATCCATGAGAAAAAACAATAAAATTCTTATCTATCGATTTTATTGTTTTTTTCTCATGGATTCTAATGCCTTGAATTTACTGATGGTGAAAAAAGAATTTTCATGAGGGATAAATTGGCCAAAGCAAAGTGCAACTCGTCTTTCTCTAAATTAGAAAAAATACAAAGTGTGAGGTATGATCTCTTACTCAGTTGACCAGTCTGGGTAGTCACGTGAAGTAATGTGTGTACAGGATTATAAAAAAGACTGAGTAAGAAGATGAGAGATTTTTTTCATGAGGTGTAAATTGGCTGGACCTATTACCTTAAGGCACCCCTTTTCGATTTTGTGTCATTAGGCCATTTTTTTCATTTACACCGTCAATATCTGGTTGTTTGTTAGGGGTTAGGGTTAGGGGTTAGGGTTAGGCCGTCGTTATTTTTCATCACTACCTCCCCGTGCCGGGAGTGGGTAATTTGTGCGCCTGCTGCCTTCCTTGGATGTGGTAGCCGTTTGGCATGCTCCCTCTCCGGAATCGAACCCCGATTCCCCGTTACCCGTAGTAACCACGGTAGGCACTTAACCAGCCGTCGCCAGGCATAAAAGCCGGTGCGATCGACCAGTGAGTTATCCAGAGTCACCAAAGCAGAGCGCGCCGCCATAGTAACCCGCCGAGTTGAACGCTGAAGCAAACAGATCGGTCTCAGTCTAATATGTAGCGCCATAACGATCGACGCGGGTGCCCAAGGCTGCGACCAATCGACATGTATTAGCTCTAGAATTGCCACAGTCATCCATCGCCTCCAGGAGGAGGATTACGGTCCCAAGGATTAGGTCCAGTTCCTGAGCCATTTGCGGTTTCGCCCATTCTAACCTTAACAAACAACCGGATATTGACGGTGTAAAGGAAAAAAAATGACACGAAATTGAAAAGGGGTGCCTTAAAGTAATATGGTCCAATTGACTGAGCAAAGCTAAGTACAACCATGACCCACTATTATACGAGATACGTCAGAAAAGTTCCAGTATGTCAGAAAACTTTGATGTGAGGGGCATCGTCCACTGCGAATTCTTGCCTGAGGGCCAAAAGATCAACCAGCACATCTACCAAGAGATACTGCGGTGTTTGCTTTGTTCAGTGCATGAGAAGAGGCAAGAGATGTGGCAGGACAACTCGTGGGTGCTTCACCATGACAACGCACCTGCCCACACTACCCTGAGTATCTGAGAGTTCATGGCCCAGAACATCACTGTGCTGGAGCAACCTCAACCTGGCTCCATGTGATTTTTTCCACTTCCCCAAACACAAGGGGGTCATCAAGAGAACCCATTTTGAGGATGTGCATAACATCAAAAAAGCCGTAATGACAGAGCTATGAAGAATCCCAGAAGAATCCTTCCAGGAGTGCATGCAAGTGTGGCAGAGAAGGATGTGAAAGTGCATTAGACTCCAGGGGGATTACTTTGAATGAGATAACTTGTAGTTTGGGTTTGAAATAGATTTTTTTAGTGACACCAGTCCTGGAACTTTTCTGACATACCTCGTATATGGTCCCCACATGTCACATAAGCAGATTTCTAACAGGCTGATTTGTCTTATTAACAATTTATATCTGTTTTTACCTGAAAAATGTTAAAACTCTACAAAAATACAAAAAATGGTTGGATTTTTTTCTTTAGAAATGTAATAATAAAATATTGTAAACAAACAAAATATAAAATATAATCTGTAAAATATAATCTATAAAATATAAAAAATTTGTAAAATATAATCTATAAATATAAAAATATAAAATAAAAGATTGTAAACAAACAAAATATAGTTATTTAAAAAATATGAATTTTCTTTTGACCTTAGCCTTTTAAAAAAAAAAAAAACATTTTACAATATGAGAGTTTTCTAATTTGCTTGAAGCATTGTGTATATATTGGTTAGGAGGTTGATTTAGAAGGCTATCATAATGCAAGTGTAAAGAAATAATAATAATACGGTAACAATAATGTTGTGTGTTAACTTGTATTTAATTCTTGATTTTTCGAGATAATATCTCTTTTTCAAAAGATCACTGGAACTGAAGCAGTCTAGTTTTTACAATATATTTTTCAACTTCATTCGATGCAAATTTTGGTTTGTAGTTGTGAAATATATTCCCAACAATTTTTGCAGCAAATTTAAATCCTTTTTTCAGTGTTTTGTTCACAAGTAAAAATTAAACTTTTCGAGAATAAGTTTCCAAAATTCTTTCACCAAACTCTCTTATAATGGATTATGATTTGCAATAAATTTATCTGCATAATCAAATATAACAAAACAAACAAGTTCTCCTCGGGAAATACTGCTTCTCTGTAGCATCATCATCAGCATAATCAAATATAACAAAACAAACAAGTCCTCCTCGGGAAATACTGCTTCTCTGTAGCATCATCATCAGCATTGCCTACCATGACCAGGGAATACATTTCACATTGAAAACGTTTAATTATTTTTTGTGATATAAACTGAAATCATAGAGAAATCTTAAGGTTATTTTTACAAGTGTTTGTTTTGTATCACAGTATAATTTTTTATATTTTTTTGTTTGTTTGTTTACAGTCTTTTATTATTACATTTCTGAAGAAAAAAAACAAAAACAAAAAAACAACCAGTGTATTTTTTTAGTTTTATCATTTTTTTAAATTTGACAATAAAACAAATCAGCCTGTTAGAAATCTGCTTGCTTATGTTATATGTGAGGCCGTATTTAATAGTGGACAGTGTACAATTCATCCCTTTTTTATACTTCTAATATACAGAGTGTTAGTATGACCCCTTACTTCTATCTAATTCAATTCTGAAGAAAAATAATTAAAAAAACAAAAAAACAACAAAGGATGCAAAGATTTATAAATAAATTTGTAAAATTATGAATTTTTGATAAATTTATACATCCATAAATTTTAAAAAATCAATAGATATGTTAGATGTTTAGTAAAGTAAAAAAAATAGTAAAATCTTAGTCACAATAAAATTATAGTTAGTAAAGTTTGCATGTTCGGAAGGTATAAGGTATCTGAATCCGACTCCTAGTATTCCTAGGATACTGACTCTGACTCCATCACAATCTCTGATTCTGCAACCTGAATATAAAAACAACCAAGATGGGGAGAAGACGTGTCAATAATTTTGAATAATAACCTCTTGGCATAGAAATTTAGAAAATTAACCTAGTTTCTCTGTAAAATGGGTAAATTTCTTGCATGTTCACCCTTGACGACTACTTATATTGAATAATAACAATGCTCATGATTCTTGCAGTAGAAAAATAATGTCTAATAAAAATGTGACTTCTGGTTACTCTCGGTGCATTTTTAACGTTGACTAATAATGTATCAATTGAATTTTGATTGAACTCATTTCATTGAAGTCAGTTAGCCTACTGTTGTTTTAATAACAGCAGCTAAGTAGAATTCAAGCAGTGTCCAAGACAGTTGGTATAAATAGGAATCAAGAATGATCCATTCATGAATCAGGGTGATTTGGGTCATTCCATTCCTTGAGTTCTGATTGGTTGCTTGACTGGTTGATTTGCATGACACTGTGGAGTCTATATATACTTGGTCATTTTGCAGTGACTTTGTGGCATTTCGAGTTTGTATTGAGTTACAATCGCATGCCACCTTGTCTTCCCAGTTCAACGGTAATTGGAACTTATTCTTCACTCATTTTGACTAAACTTTATCTCTTAACATCCTATACCACCTCATTCCACCGGCCAGAAGTCACATTTGTTTTCCTGATGCGCCAAAATGAATAGACTTTGTTTAAATGTAATATTAAACATATTTAGGACCAGGTATCCAATAGCCACCCAGCTGGGAGCTGTTTTGAAAAGAACACCTTTTGCTTTTCACTGTAAATTTCCGGTTGTTGTACAAGAGGCGATTGTGAAAATAATTTTATAAATTGTGTGATACCATTTCTGAACAACATCCATTTATTTAAATACACATAAAAAATATTTTGTAAATGAAAACTATTTTCATTTCAATAAACATATCTGCATTTCTCTTCTGATTAAACAAAAACTATTTAATATAAAAATGTGTCTTTCGTTTAAAGTTTTATAATTAAAAAAAAAATTTCCTATTGAATTAACAATAACAACATGAAATAACTAATTTTTTAAATTAAAATTGAAACTATTTTAGAATAAAAACGTACCTTTGGTTTGTAAAAATACATGAACAAATTAAAAAAAAAAATCTTACAGTGAAATTCTAATGCAAAAAAAATCGTTTGTTGTTTGTAAACGAACAACGCGGGAGTTTACGGTGAAAAGCAGAAGGTGTTCTTTTCAAAACAGCTCCCAGCTGGGGTGTCTGATTGTGACCGGGTCTCATATTTAGAAGTCTTTATTTTAAGGGAAATAACGGGTAACTTTAAATGAAAAGTCCATTTTTAGCTATTTTTTTATAAATCCTTATGGGAATGGGGCTCTGGACTTTGAAAAGTCTCAACAGGATGTTAAGAGTTATATACTTGATCAAATTTTAATTTTGTGCTGAAAAGTACAAAAATGAAATCTGGTCAAGTTCTATAAAATTTAGTCAAAATTTCTGTTAGCAAAAATCTGTAAACACTTTGAATAAACTCTGTTGAAGATTCTTTTATGACATCCACTTCCATTTGTTGCTGTTGTTGTTGCCTTGGTTGTATTCAATACTAATGTAGTCATAGAATTTCTTTATGGATAAAATAAATTCTTTCTTTTTATCTAGTTTGAAATTCTCACAGTCACAAAAGACGGAGCCGTTCTTGAAAGTCCACTTTCAATAAAACCCGATTGGAGTATATGTGCGCCAATCTCGTGAGTATTTTCTTAATAACCAATTTTATTTTGTTTGATCATAAAAGTTTAATTCTTTATTTGGGTACAGTGGTACCTTGACTTAAAAGATTCCAGACCCCCCCCCCCAAAAAAAAAAACAACATTTTAATTTAAAAAAAAATTTTGTCCTGCTTTTTTTTTTTTTAAATAAGAAAAATAGCACTGTATTATTTAAAAATCTATTATGCTAAAGAAAAATATTATTTATAGAAAAAAATAAGCATGACATATGGCACATAATTCATTACATTCTATATTATTGTTGTTTTATACAATACAGTGCTATTTTTCTTATTTAGAAAAAAGTTTTAAAAAATTGGGTGTGGGAGCTGGAATGGGTTAATGGCATTTCCGTTAATTTCAATGGAGAAAATTGATTTGATATATGAAGAAATTTGTGTTATAAGTGGAACAAACTAAAGTCAAAAGTAAGTCAAAGTACCTGTGTGTGTGTGTATATATATATATATTAGTTTAAGAGTAAGGAAATGAATCCAACGGTATATGTATAGATAAACTGGAAATATTGTTTTTTTTTTTTTTTTCTAAAAAGTGTGTATCACGTTTGTTCAGTGCGTCATGTTCATTCAGTTTAATAGTTTTTATAAGAAAAAGAAATACTTCAAATTCAAAAACAGAAAATTCTCCTTTTCAAAATATATATATATATATATATATATAAATAAAATCAATGTTTTTAAGAAAACTTTGTTGATTATTTTATTTTTTATTTTTTTAATTTATTTTTAAAAAATCTTTTTTTTTTTTCTTTTTTTTTTTTTTTTTTCAGTTGTGGAAAACCAAACTAAAAGTGAAGAGAATGTCACACATTGTCCAATTTTCCTTGTAAAACTCTTGGTTCCAATAAAAAAAATTTCTCATATAGAAAATTACATTAATAAATTGTTTCATGTTTTTCTATGTCAATTTCTTATTTCTTCAATATCCTGATTCCTCTAAAATGCTACAGGCTGGTCTGAAAGTCTTGTCAACCTTACATATTGTTTTAACTTTCATATTGTTTTAACTTTCATTATTTTTTGTTTGTTTAATATAATACCATTAATTATAATATATAATATAATTTTCTATTTAATTTCCAGTGGCTTTTTCATGTAATTCTAGTTGATTAATTAGAAGTTATATTTTGGTAGGGGTGACAAAATTTCGGACCACCCTCTAGATCTTTTTCTTTATGAGCTATAATATTAGGTTGTTACAGAAATAATGGCCGATTTCAAATACATACATTTACTGTTGAAACATTAATAGTAGAACTGTTAAAATTAGTCAAAATCAAGTCATTGACCTGATCGTTTACGGTTGTCATAAATGATACACTTTTCGTCACAGTGACTATTCGGTCAACAAAGAGGTCATTGTGTTACGCAAACAGAGCATGAGCACACTTCAAACCGCCTAAGTTTTTGGTGCTCATTGAGCTCATGAGGAACCCATTTATTGAGCTTTTCACCTTTCCAAATACTCTGTAAATGGCGTGAAACTGTTGCAATGCTGACACCTAAAGTCTGAGACATCTCTCTGACATTTTGTCGTGGATTTTGCTCAACAACTGCCTGCAATTGTTCATTGTCAAGACTGCATGTCCGTCCTCTACCTTCTTCATCTTCAAGACTCATCTCCACTGCGGAATTTCTGGGACCACCTTCCTACTGTCCGATCACTTGTGGCTTTATCTCCCCATGCTTTGTTAATATTGGCAGCAGTTTCGGAGGCATTGTGCCCAAGCTTGAACTCATGCAACATAAGAAGGTGAAGGCATGTTTAGGTATGTTCATCTTTGAAGACCCCTATTTTTCAAAATACTTTCTCTCTGAAAATAAATTAAATTTTATTTTTGAGCACACATTAATTATTATTATTGCAAAAATTCACCTGAAATAAACAAATTCTATGTTAAAATGACATTTCAAAACCGAGCACTTCAATCGGCCATTATTTTTGTAACAACCTAATATTAAGTCAAGCTGAAAATATCTCTGCGAATAGAATATTGAAGAAACAAAACAGACTGTTTTCAAATCCAATTGGCAATTTTTTGTTGTTTTATCTTTTAATCCTTTTTGACAGGTTTTCATCATTAACATTATCTCAAGGTTCTCTGAATTTTTGAGATGAGACTTGATAATTAGGATTATTCGGATTATTGTCCTCATCTTTAGTGTTATCTGTACAATGTTTCAGGCAGTGTACCTCCAGCCTTCTGCAGGTATTTCTTGTCTGACTCCGGAACCTTCTTGTCATAATCGGGAGCCATCACTGAACTTAAAAGCCAACCTGAGTCCGACAAGAAATGCCTGAAGAAGGCCGGAGGGCACATTGGCTGAAACGTACAGATAACAATAAAGATGAGAAAAATAGTCCAATAATACTATTTATCTTCAAGGTGACAAAGCTGAACCAGAATCCTCTACAAATTAAGAAAAGTGTCTTTATTTAAAAAATAAAAAAAAGGGGAGAGGGGTAAATTGATGCATCAAATTTATTTAATGCTAATTAGGAGGTGGGTCGCGTGGCATCGTAGCTACATTTATGTATCTTTCCTTCCTTCTGTTTGTCACTTTCAATTTTCATCTCTCTGTTAACAAATGAATTACAACATTCTGTTTGTTTTAATGAAATACTTGGCTGAAAAAGATCTTCTTTATAATCTCCCTTACTAAGTAACATATTCATTTTTTGATATTTGTATTCTTAACTATATTTTAAAAATATTCAATGATCAATGACATTCATCTTGATAAGAAGTTTGCACTTCTTGCTAAATATTTTTTATTGAATTACTCTTCTTAGATTTGAAAGTTTTTTACATAAATGTATAAAATTATAAATTACTGACTGTGACTAATACCTTTTGGAAAGTTATGAATCCTTTTATCTGCCTTGTGCTATAGGTTAAATAATACCACTACTATTCTACAAATGTGGCTTTGGCTTTAAATAAACCACAACATTTGATGTGGCATTAAACAAAGAAACCAAATTTAATGCTAATTAGATTGTTTTAAAAATTTAAGTAAATATATAGCACTTAAAGCTTGTATTTGAAAAAAGAAAAATCCTTATTGAATACTAGCAAATATATGCACCCTCCAGGTGCGAGTATTTAAATTTTAATGTAATAAAATATATTAAATTAGAGAGACTAATAAAACTAAACAAGAATGCAGATAAAAAGATTTGAAACAGTGGGTATAATCGAAAAATAGAACAACTGAAACTTACTCTTCCATCTCTCCCGTCTTTACTAAATTTTCCTAATTTAACTATTTATTTGAAATAGGAAGTAAAGAATAAGATGACAGTTATTTCTTCTTGTTAGTGGATTTCTTTTAAGATTTATCTCTGGGATTTTTGCTCATATTCATTAAGATAAAACCAAACAATTAGAAATCAATAATACTAAGCACATATTTATTAAAATCAAATCTTAATATCAATATGCAAATTAGCCTTTCCCTTCATACTATAAGCCAATCTTTTGTTGTATATATAAATACAATTGCATGTTTTTAGTATGTAGATCCGGCCCACGCCGGGGGTCCAGTGGCTTCGGCCCTGGATCTTTACGAGTTAATAGCGTGATCCCAGGGGCCATCCCCCCAGGCAACACCTGCCCCCTTGATTTAAAGGGGCAGGGCTGGGTTTATTGCCCAGCGCCTGAGGTGCCCCCCTTGAAGGGGAATGCCGACGGGATCGACGCAATTTTTTACCTGCCACTCCATGAGCTTCGGCTTGTGGGTGGTCCCACGTTAATAGGGACTTTGTGCCTGACCCGTACAAGTGGGGTCACGCGGTAAATACAATGTAGATAAGGCCAACAGTGGCTTCGGCCTCTGGACCATTGCTATAATCAACAGCGTCGATCCCAGGGGGCCATCCCCCAAGGCAACACCTGCCCCCTTGATTTAAAGGGGCAGGGCTGGGTTTATTGCCCAGTGCCTGAGGCGCCCTCCTTGAGGGGGAATGCCGATGGGATCGACGCAATTTTTCACCCGCCACCCCATGAGCTTCGGTTTGTGGGTGGTCCCACATAAATAGGGCCTTTGTGCCTGACCCGTACAAGTGGGGTACGCGGTAAATTCATGTAGATAAGGCCAACAGTATTAATAATATAAACAATTTTATTAATAATTGAGGTTTAGATAAAAATAAAATCATGGAGAATGTGTAAATAATTAAGGGAATTTATGACTTGAATAGTAAATAGTTTTGGTTACACACGAACACACAATCTCCATTATAATAAGAAAGATATGAAAGAAATAAGTGATTTTGATTGTTTCATGGTTAAATCTTGTTCACATTTGGATTAAATTTCTTTCTTATGTAAACTAGTACAAAATAAAAAACGCCCCCTGGGCGATGTAAAAATAGATTTTTGAAACACATTGCCTGAGGGGTGGGAGTAAAAAGTTCAATGTCAGCGAGTTTGTACCCTAAGTAAGTAAAATCATCAAATTCATTAAAGGATTAAAAATAAAACAATTTGAAATGTAAAACTTTAAATATGTATTAAAATAAAACAAATTAATATATATAGGGTTGTGCAAACCGCAGACATTTTGAAAGTCCGCTTAATGTTAAAAATATTTCAAAACGTCAATAAAAAATGGAAAATTAACTTTTTAATGTTTCCTTTTACGTTTAATATAAAGAACAATTCCAAGTTTATGTGTTAGAAAAAAGAAAAAAGAAATTTCTCTACATAAAACCTAAATTTTTGCATTTAAAAGTAAATTGCCGTAAATTCCCAATCTTTGTTGACAGTTATCGCATCTTGACGTGTGCACCTTTTCTTAGTATGGAGGACTATACGTATAAAAAAGCAAAAACAAATTACTAATTTAGCTTTTCCTTGTGCCTCACGATTTAACTCTTAATATTATTGAAAAGAAAGTTGGGAAAATCAGAATTAGAATGTTAGAAATTATTAATAATAAAATTTTAACTGAACGGTAATATCTGCTTTCTGGATATAAACGGGAGAATTATTTGTTTCCAAAATAAATAATAATTTCTTCAAACACTGTTTGTTTGAGTTTTCTTTTGTACCCAGAACATAGTGAAAAGAACAACAACTGTTTTCCCAAAACCCAGTTTTTATTTTTCTTAGATCCATCGTAATAAGAATGACAGCAATTTTTAATTCAAACATTATTTTCAAAAATTCATTATTTTTAGCTAGATATTTTTTTACAATATTTTCTTTGATTAAATAAATACGATTTTGCTGTACATTAAAGAAAAGTATTTATTTTACATTTTATATTTTTAAAAATCCCTGAAAAATAAAATAAAAATGTAGACAATAGGAACTTTTAATATAAATTCTTTTGAAAATAATCTAACAATTTAAAAAAAAAGAAAAAAAGATACATATTTTTTTCTTATTTACGAGATTTAAGTTTCAATGTTTAAGATGCCCTATTTCCAAAACCGATTTATTAGCGAATTATCTTTTTTTACATATGTTCCGTCATTGAATTGTCTTTCGAAAAATGTAAAATTTATTTATGTACAAAAAAAAAAAAAAGATCTTTGTACGGGGGATCAATGTGCGAAACAAAAACTAACAAAAAAAATTATTAGCCTTTTCAATTAAGTAAACATTTATTACAATAAAGTTCGTCTTTTGTTACTTCATATACTGAAGTTTTTATTAAAATCGGATAGTTAGTTTATTTTATATGATTTTTAGAAGAATTTCCTGTGATCACCCTTTTATAGAACCAGCGATATTTTGCACATAGCTTATATATATAGATATGTAAACAAACATATGGCTATTTTCAGCCGACAATATTTGTGAGAATATGTGCTAATAATTGAAGTCGAACCTAATTTTTTGAAAGTTAATTCATTAATATCGTTCATTAAATCCCNTCGCCTAAATTAATTATTAATAAATTAACTTTCAAAAAATTAGGTTCGACTTCAATTAAGCACATATTCTCCCATATATAGATATATAATACCAGTCATGTATTTATTAAAACTTGTTTTTTTAAACCATGAAGACTGTCTAACATTGCATGCTCAAATTTTGAGTATTTATTCTACGTTATGACGTTTTAGGTAGTGTGACGTAATCAGTGACGTCGTTTTTGTTACAGACAAAAACCGGAAGCGAATCTCCATTATTAATAGATTTAGCCTTTACATCAAACTGTAAAGGAAAAAATATGAATTACATTGTACTGATTTTAAGTCTTCTACTTGCACTGAGACATCAGTGTCCTAGTCAAATTTTCATTTTAACCTTTAAAACTGTTACATGCATTACTTCCCTTGATTTGGAATTTCTATAATTATTACCTCCCTTGGAACTCTGTTCTATATATATTTGTTCCTTCTTGGCTTGGTGTTCTTTTCTCTCTCTCTCTCTCTCTCTCTCTATATATATATATATATATTTGTTCTATATATATTTTGTTCAAATATATATTGATATATATATATTTGTTATAGAACTCTGTTCTACATATATATATATATATATATATATATATATATATTCATTCCCTCTTGGCTTGGTGTTATTTTCTAACTTAGCATTGGCTTTATTAAAGCCTTCCTAAAGTAAGTAAAGTAAAGTCGACGGGGCGGCCTAAAGTCGGTATCAGCCAGTCAGCGAGGGAGTGTATCCCCTTTTCAATAGCGCTAGACCAAGGAGATTGTTTTTGGCATCTGAGGTGGAGCGCCACACCTACCATCAGCTCCTTACTTTACCGCACAGATCCCTGTGCTACTCATACGCTGAGTTGGCGAGGACCGGTATCGAACTAGGAACCTTGTGGTCTCTAGCCTAACGCTCTACCGACTGAGCTAATCCGGCCCCTCTAGAATAATGGACAAATTTCTGAAACCCAAGAGATTGGATGTATTGCCAAACTCATCCACTGTAACTAAAGTTTTCAAACACAGGTATTGTAACTTTACCTCAAAGATCAGCAGGAAATGAGATCAGGAGTGATTATGGTCAAGACAGCAGTTTTTGGATAGATAGTAGGGGTTAGACATGCGCTAGAAAACAGATTGACTGAATTGAGTGGAATAACAGGTACCCGAGGGACCTTCCCACCTCAGCCCGCTGTCCACTGCAGTAGAGTATAGGGTGATCCAAAAGTCTTGTAACCTCCTACATTTTTTTAATTTTTTAATTTTTTTTTTTTCGGTAAAGTGATTACATAATACAACTAAGTTGATTTGGCATTAAATGACCTGAAAAGGGTTGATATGCCATAAAACAGTCAACCATCCAACCAAAGTTAAGCAGCAATGAGCCTGTTCAGTATTTAATTGAGTGACCAATTGAGCAACAGCAGGTACTGTAAGCAACCCAAGTCCTTTTTTTTTTAATATAAAAAATGACTTGATTCGGTATTAAATGACTCAAGAAGGTACTGTAAGCAACCAGAGTTCTTTTTTTTTTAAATCAAAAATGGTTTGATTCAGCATTATATGACCCAAGAAGGGTTTATATGCCGTAAAACGCCCAAGCAATCAACAGTCTCAGATTTCACGTCTAGACATTTTAATTAATATGTGTTTGATTTTTATTCAATTATTGCTTTATTCAGACCTTATGTAAATGAACATGCGGAAATTTACCCAGTTTTTACAGAGAAAATAGGTTAATTTCTAAATTTCTATGCCAAGAGGTTATTATTCAAAATCATTGACACGTCTTCTCCTCATCTTGGTTGTTTTTATATTCAGGGTTGCAGAATCAGAGATTGTGAATGGAGTCAGAGTCAGTATCCTAGGAATACTAGGAGTCGGATTCAGATACCTTATACCTTCCGAACATGCAAACTTTACTAACTATAATTTTATTGTGAACTAAGATTTTACTATTTTTTTTACTTTACTAAACATCTAACATATCTATTGATTTTTAAAAATTTATGGATGTATAAATTTATCAAAAATTCATAATTTTACAAATTTATTTTATAAAATCTTTGCATCCTTTGTTGTTTTTTTGTTTTTTTAATTATTTTTCTTCAGAATTGAATTTAGATAGAAGTAAGGGGTCATACCTAACACTCTGTATATTAGAAAGTATAAAAAAAGGGATGAATTGTACCACTGTCCACTATTAAATACGGCCTCACATATAACATAAGCAAGCAGATTTCTAACAGGCTGATTTGTTTTATTGTCAAATTTTAAAAAAATGATAAAACTAAAAAAATACACTGGTTGTTTTTTTGTTTTTGTTTTTTTTCTTCTTCAGAAATGTAATAATAAAAGACTGTAAACAAACAAACAAAAAAATAGTTATAAAAAATTATACTGTGATACAAAACAAACACTTGTAAAAAAACCCTTAAGATTTCTCTATGATTTCAGGTTATATCACAAAAAATAATTAAACGTTTTCAATGTGAAATGTATTCCCTGGTCATGGTAGGCAATGCTGATGATGATGCTACAGAGAAGCAGTATTTCCCGAGGAGGACTTGTTTGTTTTGTTATATTTGATTATGATGATGCTACAGCAGTATTTCTTGAGGAGGATTTGTTATATTGATTATGCAGATAAATTTATTGCAAATCATAATCCATTCTAAGAGAGTTTGGTGAAAGAATTTTGGAAACTTATTCTCGAAAAGTTTAATTTTTACTTGTGAACAAAACACTGAAAAAAGGATTTAAATTTGCTGCAAAAATTGTTGGGAATATATTTCACAACAACAAACCAAAATTTGCATCGAATGAAGTTGAAAAATGTATTGTAAAAACTAGACTGCTTCAGTTCCTGTGATCTTTTGAAAAAGAGATATTATCTCAAAAATTCAAGAATTAAATACAGGTTAACACACAACATCATTGTTACCGTATTATTATTTTTTTCTTTACACCTGCATTGTGATAGCCTTCTAAATCAACATCCTAACCAATATATACAAAATGCTTCAAGCAAATTATAAAACTCTCATATTGTAAAATTTTTTTTTTTTTTTTAAAGGCTAAGGTCAAAGAAAATTCATATTTTTTAAATAACTATATTTTGTTTGTTTACAATCTTTTATTTTATATTTTTATATTTATAGATTATATTTTACAAATTTTTTATATTTTATAGATTATATTTTACAGATTATAAAATATTTTGTTTGTTTACAATCTTTTATTTTATATTTTTATATTTATAGATTATATTTTACAAATTTTTTATATTTTATAGATTATATTTTATATTTTGTTTGTTTACAATCTTTTATTATTACATTTCTAAAGCAAAAATCAAACCAGTTTTTGTATTTTTGTAGAGTTTTAACATTTTTCAGGTAAAAATAGATATAAATTGTTAATAAGACAAATCAGCCTGTTAGAAATCTGCTTATGTGACATGTGGGGACCATATACGAGGTGTGTCAGAAAAGTTCCAGGACTGGTGTCACTAAAAAAATCTATTTCAAACCCAAACTACAAGTTATCCCCTTCAAAGTAATCCTCCCTGGAGTCTAATGCACTTTCCCATCCTTCACTGCCACACTTGCATGCACTCCTGGAAGGATTCTTCTGGGATTCTTCATAGCTCTGTCATTACGGCTTTTTTGATGTTATGCACATCCTCAAAATGGGTTCCCTGGATGACCCCCTTGAGTTTGGGGAAGTGGAAAAAATCACATGGAGCCAGGTTGAGGTTGCTCCAGCACAGTGATGTTCTGGGCCATAAACTCTCAGATACTCAGGGTAGTGTGGGCAGGTGCGTTGTCATGGTGAAGCACCCACGAGTTGTCCTGCCACATCTCTCGCCTCTTCTCATGCACTGAACAAAGCAAACACCACAGTATCTCTTGGTAGATGTGTTGGTTGATCGTTTGGCCCTCAGGCAAGAATTCGCAGTGGACGATGCCCCTCACATCAAAGTTTTCTGACATACTGGAACTTTTCTGACGTATCTCGTATAATAGTGGGTCATGGTTGTACTTAGCTTTGCTCAGTCAATTGGACCATATTACTTTAAGGCACCCCTTTTCAATTTCGTGTCATTTTTTTTCCTTTACACCGTCAATATCCGGTTGTTTGTTGGGGTTAGAATGGGCGAAACCGCGAATGGCTCAGGAACTGGACCTAATCCTCGGGACCGTAATCCTCCTCCTGGAGGTGATGGATAACTGTGGCAATTCTAGAGCTAATACATGTGAGTTGCTTCAGCGTTCAACTCGGCGGGGTTACTATGGGCGGCACGCTCTGCTTTGGTGACTCTGGATAACTCACTGGTCGATCGCACCGGCTTTATGCCTGGCGACGGTTGGTTAAGTGCCTACCGTGGTTACTACGGGTAATGGGGAATCGGGGTTCGATTCCAGAGAGGGAGCATGCCAAACGGCTACCACATCCAAGGAAGGCATCAGGCGCACAAATTACCCACTCCCGGCACGGGGAGGTAGTGATGAAAAATAACGACGGCCTAACCCTAACCCCTAACCCTAACCCCTAACAAACAACCAGATATTGACGGTGTAAATGAAAAAAATGGCCTAATGACACAAAATCGAAAAGGGGTGCCTTAAGGTAATAGGTCCAGCCAATTTACACCTCATGAAAAAAATCTCTCATCTTCTTACTCAGTCTTTTTTATAATCCTGTACACACATTACTTCACGTGACTACCCAGACTGGTCAACTGAGTAAGAGATCATACCTCACACTTCGTATTTTTTTTAATTTAGAGAAAGACGAGTTGCACTTTGCTTTGGCCAATTTATCCCTCATGAAAATTTCTTTTTCACCATCAGTAAATTCAAGGCATTAGAATCCATGAGAAAAAACAATAAAATCGATAGATAAGAATTTTATTGTTTTTTCTCATGGATTCTAATGCCTTGAATTTACTGATGGTGAAAAAAGTGCTCAATTCGGAGTTTTAGGTGACTTTTGAGGCCTGATAATCCCCCTGAGAGTGGGCAAAATAAAGTGCCAAACCAATATGATTTTCTGATAGAGTTCGATGAGGAGTATCACATAGTAAAAGATGGTTGAGTTCGCTTGAGAATTGGGGGAGATATGGGGCTTCAAAGGTGCCCCCAAAATGCCATTTTAAGTCTACATATTTTGATGAAAATGTACGTTATCGATTTTCTTACTCACTAAATCTATTATTATACTAAAGCTGAGCGAATCAACTTTTTGTTTCATAAAGGCATTTTTACTCTTTAGTTTAATGACATGAAAATTATAATAAATTATTCCTGTAATCTGAATATTAGCTACATAAATGAGAGTAAACTCCCCTTGTTTATTTCACTTTAAGGAAGCCATATGTTTTGGTCGGCCATTTTCATTTAACCGTAAATCTACACTGAAAATACAAATACTAACACAAACAACTGTCTCAATAATAGATTCAATAATTAATTTCAATGGTTAATTAAATGTATAGTAATTTGTTTTTTTTTGTTGTTTATTGTTTTTAATTAACCATTGAAATTAATTATTGAATCTATTATTGAGACAGTTGTTTGTGTTAGTATTGCAATGTATAATTTCAATTAAACTTAGTTTTTAAAAATATTTTTTAACATTAAATGTATAGTAATTTGGGTTAATTTGGGTTTTTTGTTGTTTATTTTTTTTAAGCAATACGTAATTAAAAACAACCTTAATCCCCTAAAACTGTAACCCAATTCGCAAAATGTTAATTCATAGACTGTAGTTAAACTGTCATTTGGGACCACCAAAAAACTTTCCGTTAGCCATTATATTGTGTAAATTTTAAAACAAGGTAATCTCCAATACTGTAATCAAATTTGGGGTCAGCCTAATGGTGGTACTTTGATTAATCGTATAACTGTTCTTCAAAACTTTGCAGTGAGACTTATGTCCTTTGTGCCTCCTAGGACATCATCTAACAACCTGTATGCAAATTTGGAGATTCTCAAATTTTCTGATATGGTCCATTGTGAAAATATTTTGTTCATACATAAACTGTTCCACGATAAAATGCCTGTTTCTGTTCAGAATGCTTTTGCAGTCGACTTCACCCATGCTCAGGTCACTCGTGCTGAACAAACTGGTTCGTTTAATTTCCCTATCATCAACACAGTTAGTTTTGGGCGTAATTCGATTTGTTTTAATGCACTTAATTCTTGGAACACTGTTCAGTCGGTATTGTTTGATGAAGAAAAGGAGGAAAAGGTGAAGCTTGTTTCGGTAAATTATTTTGTCCTTAAAAAACTTTTGAAAAAGCATTTTATTGCCTCTTATAAACAACAGATTTGCATTTAGATTCTCACACGGCTAATTTGTCTCATGATATATATCTATATGTTTGTGTTGTCTGGTGTGTCTTGTATCGTTTCCTGTGAGTGTCCAAGGGTGGTCATGTCCATGGGCTTAGCTTCACGCTATTAGGCATGGCCTCCCTTCAATAGTAGTTTAACAAAAATAAAGTTTTTCTTTTACTTATTCTTTATAACTTGTACCTACTATTGATAAATAAATTTCTTATTTCTTATTTCTTATTTCTTACACTTAGCTTTGCTCGACCAATTCGTCCCTCAATTTCTTAATTAGTCTTTTTATAATCCTGTACTCACATCATTGCTCCACAGACTAAGAGGTCACACTTTGTAAAAAGATGAGTTGCACTTCGCTTTGCTTGGCCAATTCATCCCCCACAAAGGTTTTTCCTCTTCTTACTCAATAAGTATTTTTATGATTCTGTATACACACCACTTCTTGTGACTTCTCAGACCGGTCCACTGAGTAAGGGGTGATACCTAACACTTTGTATCTTGTAAGGTTTAAAGAAAATGAGTTGCACTTCTACTCAGTAAGTCTTTTTATAATTCTGTACTCACATTATTTCTCAGACTGGTCCACTGAGTAAGGGGTGATACCTAACACTTTGTATCTTGTAAGGTTTAAAGAAAATTAGTTGTACTTAACTTTGCTCAGCCATTTTACCCCTCATGAAAATCTCTCCACTTTTTACTCAGTAAGTCTTTTTATAATTCTGTACTCACATTATTTCTCAGACTGGTCCACTGAGTAAGGGGTGATGCCTAACACTTTGTATCTTGTAAGGTTTAAAGAAAATGAGTTGTACTTAGCTTTGCTCAGCCATTTTACCCCTCATGAAAATCTCTCCACTTTTTACTCAGTAAGTCTTTTTATAATTCTGTACTCACATTATTTCTCAGACTGGTCCACTGAGTAAAGGGTGATACCTAACACTTTGTATCTTGTAAGGTTTAAAGAAAATGAGTTGTACTTAGCTTTGCTCAGCCATTTTACCCCTCATGAAAATCTCTCCACTTTTTACTCAGTAAGTCTTTTTATAATTCTGTACTCACATTATTTCTCAGACTGGTCCACTGAGTAAGGGGTGATACCTAACACTTTGTATCTTGTAAGGTTTAAAGAAAATGAGTTGTACTTAGCTTTGCTCAGCCATTTTACCCCTCATGAAAATCTCTCCATTTTTTACTCAGTAAGTCTTTTTATAATTCTGTACTCACATTATTTCTCAGACTGGTCCACTGAGTAAGGGGTGATACCTAACACTTTGTATCTTGTAAGGTTTAAAGAAAATGAGTTGTACTTAGCTTTGCTCAGCCATTTTACCCCTCATGAAAATCTCTCCATTTTTACTCAGTAAGTCTTTTTATAATTCTGTACTCACATTATTTCTCAGACTGGTCCACTGAGTAAGGGGTGATACCTAACACTTTGTATCTTGTAAGGTTTAAAGAAAATTAGTTGTACTTAGCTTTGCTCAGCCATTTTACCCCTCATGAAAATCTCTCCATTTTTTACTCAGTAAGTCTTTTTATAATTCTGTACTCACATTATTTCTCAGACTGGTCCACTGAGTAAGGGGTGATACCTAACACTTTGTATCTTGTAAGGTTAAAGAAAATTAGTTGTACTTAGCTTTGCTCAGCCATTTTACCCCTCATGAAATCTCTCCATTTTTTACTCAGTAAGTCTTTTTATAATTCTGTACTCACATTATTTCTCAGACTGGTCCACTGAGTAAGGGGTGATACCTAACACTTTGTATCTTGTAAGGTTAAAGAAAATTAGTTGTACTTAGCTTTGCTCAGCCATTTTACCCCTCATGAAAATCTCTCCATTTTTTACTCAGTAAGTCTTTTATAATTCTGTACTCACATTATTTCTCTCAGACTGGTCCACTGAGTAAGGGGTGATACCTAACACTTTGTATCTTGTAAGGTTTAAAGAAAATGAGTTGCACTTCGCTTTACTCGGCCAATTCATCTCTCACAAAAGTTTTTCCTCTTCTTACTTCAGTAAACCTTTTTCATGATTCTGTACCCACAGCATTTCTCAGACTGGTTATTTCAGCAGATTTTTTTTAACATTCTCAAGATAGATATGGCCATCTACAACATTCATCCTTTTTGATATCTTTGCACCCTCCATAAATCCTTTTCCACGATTTGAACAAACGTGTTGACCTCACATTGCATTCCTTCCCATAAATCTCAGTCAGTATCGGAAGAGATACGCCGGCCATTTTGTTCAATTTCCCTAAAGATTTTCCAATTGATTCCTTCTTCAACTTTTTAACTGAACATTTTTCAACGTATCAGAAAAAAGGCGTGTACTTCAGACTTGAGTTGATTGAAACATTCATGGGTCATTTATTATACTTGCCCATTGGTCAATGCATACCATGTGTGTGCCATGGTATAACTTGGATAATGTCAGTCTCATTATGTACTTGTATACTACGAACGGAGAATTTTAACCTCAGTCAGTATTGGAGGAAATACGCCAGCCATTTTTTTCAATTTCCCTAAAGATTTTCCAATTGATTCCTTCTTCAACTTTTGAAGTGAACATTTTTCAACGCGTCAGAAAAACGCGTGTACTTCAGACTTGAGTTGATTGAAACATTCATGGGTCATTTATTATACTTGCCCATTGGTCAATGCATACCACGTGTGTGCCGTGGTATAACTTGGATAATGTCAGTCTCGTTATTTACTTGTATACTACAAACGGAGAATTTTAACCTCAGTCAGTATCGGAAGAGATACGGCGGCCATTTTTTTCAATTCCCCTAAAAATTTTCCGATTGATTCCTTCTTCAACTTTTTAACTGAACATTTTTCAACGCATCAGAAAAACGCGTGTACTTCAGACTTGAGTTGATTGAAACATTCAGGGGTCGTTTATTATACTTGCCCATTGGTCAATGCATACCACGTGTGTGCTGTGGTATAACTTGGATAATGTCAGTCTCGTTATTTACTTGTATACTACGAACGGAGAATTTTAACCTGTAATAAAAACAAAGAATTTTAATTTCAAAAGCCAAAATCATATTCAAAAGTTTTATACAGACAAATATCTTTATTAGTCTTCAAAGTTTTAATGGGCTTATTGGTTGGTTGGTTGGTTGGTTTGTTGGTCATTTCTTGTAAAAAGAGTTTAAAATATTTTGCCTTATTTTATTTTGGAGTTTCTTCTTTAGAGTTAGAAATAATGATAAAAAATTAAGAATTTATCACCGAGACAAAAAATAAAAAAAATTTTTAGAAAAAAAAAAAAAAGAAAAGCAAAAATAAAAATGTAAAGAATTATAAAAAAAAAAGAAGCATATTACAAAAATAAAGTAAAAATAAAATGAGAACAAACAAATATTTTGAAAAAACGAAAAAATTTTAAAAAAGCAAAAAATTAAAAGAAAAAAGCCAAAATTTAAACAAAAATAGCAAAAAAAAAATTTTTTTAAATTAAAAAAAGCAAACAAATTAAAAAAAAGGAATTTTAACAAAAATTCAAAACATCAAAAAAGTAGAAAAAAAAAAAAGATAATAAAAAGCAAAATTTAAAAAAATTAAAAAGTAAAAAATAAATATAAAAATCACCCTTCTCTTAAAAAAAAGCAAAAAAAAACTTCTATCAAATTTATCTTTTTTTTTAAATCTACATTTGAAGAAAAATACTCCTTATTTTACCGAAAAAAAACAAAAAACAATAGAATAGAGCAATTCAAAAAACTTGAAAATTTGTTTAAATTTTAATAAGAAAAAAAAATGCAAGGCAAAATTTTCAATTCTACATATTAGGTCAGAGCAAAATTTTCCAGAAAACGAAAAATTGGTTTTTCAACTGCGTATTCAGTCTTAAGTTTACAAAAAAAAAAAAAAAAAAATGCTGGGAACTTTTGCACATGCTTAATATTTACCATTAACAAAATGAAAGACGAGTTCTGTTTGTTTAGGCAATTTCAGTACTGACATTTTATATATATATATATATATATAAATAGTAAGATACAAAAATATTTTTTTAAATTACCCAATCAGTATAAAATATTGAATACTAACATTTCCAATATATAAATTTGTTGATATAAAGAATCATAATGACTATTAAATGCATTAAAAATCTTCTCCACTCATCAGTCATTGCAGATATTTATAAAACCAAGTATGGCACAAGGCCAATTTATGAGATTTGGAAAAAGCTTGCCTCCCTTGAAAAGCAGGATTCAAGATAACGTTGTTATCACTGGGACATACACAACCATCTCAGTGTGTACAATAAAAAACCTTTTTTTATTTTTTCTATCACCACACTAAGTATGCAAACAATTAAATTTAATAATAGTCAATATTGTTTGGGGAAACGGAATGGGGGAGGGGGGGGATCACAAATCAATTTCCACTTGGGGGTCACATAAAAACTTTGACCCACCCTCTTGGATAATAATTCAAAATCTGTTTTTCTTTATAAAATATTTCATTGATAATAATATATATATATACATATATATTATATATTATATATATATATATATATATATATATCAGTTAAGAATAAGGAAATGAATCCGACGGTAAATGTATAGATAAAAGGGTATGAAGACACACAATATTGTTAAAATGAATATAAAAATATATTCATTTTAACAATATCATGTGTTTTCATACCCTTTTATCTATCTATCTATCTATCTATCTATTATATATATATATAAATATATATATATAATATATATAATGATAAAATATATTCATTTTAACAAATATTATGTGTTTTCATACCCTTTTATCTATCTATCTCTATCTCTCTATCTATCTATCTATCTATCTATATATATATATATATATATATATATATATACATATATATATATATATAATTTAGTAGTTAAAACAACAGAAAGACCAAACTTTATTAGAATCAGCCCAAACTATGAAGTTCCAATAAGGAAAAATAAATAGTCACTTGTCACTTAATATCAACCTCTTGCTTGAACTTGTTCATATCTCGCACAATGAACCTGTGGTTATTTATCAATTACTTCTAAAGGACATGTGTTTCTATTCGGGGTTTTTTAAGGCAATCGAAATATCTATGCCAAAGTGCTAGGCTCCATTTTCATTTTTTATCCCCAAGAAGAAGATGGGCTCAATTTGTTGTGCTGTTTGTTGCAAATATAAATGTGTTTAAAAAAAAAAAAGGTAAAACTTTCTAAAATAATGCAAAAACATTTTTATTTCTTGTTCATATTTTTTTATATTTAATCCACAGAATTGAGATTGTCTAGATATCTGGTACTGGAGTCTTCAGAGATACTGAGAAAATATTAGGCTTATAATGTATACTAAAATACACTTGGCTCAAAATATTGGGTGTATAAATACTAAAATAACACTCGCTCAAAATAATAATGTATACTAAATAGCACTTGGCCTAAATATTGGGCTTATAATGTATCTAAAATAACACTCGGCTCTAAATATTGGGCTTATAATGTATACTAAAATAGCACTCAACTCAAAATATTGGCTTACAATGTATAGTAAAATAGCACTTGGCTCAAAATATTCGGTGTATAATGTATAGTAAAATAGCACTTGGCTCAAAATATTATACTTATAATGTATACTAAAATAGCACTTGGCTCAAAATATTGGGCTTATAATGTATAGTAAAATAGCACTTGGCTCAAAATATTCGGTGTATAATGTAATACTAAAATAGCACTTGGCTCAAAATATTTGGTGTATAATGTATAGTAAAATAAATTTGACTCAAAATATTGGCTTATAATGTATACTAAAATATTGCTCAGCTTCAAATATTGAGCTTATTGGTGCAAAGGTTTAGTTTTTATATTGCAAATATTTCATTTCATTTTGGTCACAGATGGCTGCACTTTTTTATATCAAATTTTCCTTTTTTTAATTTTTAGAATAAAGAAATATCAACTGAAAAACTCAATTATAAAAACCTTAAGGAATCATTAGACAATGTTTTTGTTTTTTTTCTCCTCGTATCAAGCAAGAGTTAATATATAATTTTCTGTTTGTGTCTAAGGAGGAACTGGTTGCTACAGTGGAGAATGACTTGTGACTTGGAAAATGCAATTTTAAAAAAAAAAAAATTCTTTGGACAGAATTTCAAAATATTCAAAACATTCTGGGGCATCTACGATAAAACAAAAAAAAAAAATAAATAAATAAATAAATAAAAACAAAAAACTATAAGAAATGACAAAAAAAAAAGAAGAATTAAAAAAAAAAAAAAAAAAAAAAAAATGTAAAGTCCAGTTTGGGTTTGAACTCTGACCCGTAGCCTTCAATACACTGTAGCTGAGCACACATTCTACTTTTGAGCAATTTGTTTAAAGTTATCCTATCATTCCATATCCGAAAGGCTGGGAAGGATAGTTTATATTAAGCCTTTTATTAATAGTACTAGTACAAAATAACCCCCCCGGCGATGTAAAAATAGATTTTTGAAAAACATATTGCCTGAGGGGTAGGAGTAAAAATTCAATGTCAGCAAGTTTGTACCCTAAGTAATAAAATCATCAAATTCATTAAGGATTAAAAAATTAAAACAATTTGAAATGTAAACTTTAAATATGTATTAAAATAAAACAACTATATAATAGATATTATAATACCAGTCATGTATTTATTAAACTTGTTTTAAAAAACAACGAGGACTGTCTAATGCTGCATGTTCAAATTTTGAGTGTATTATTCTATGTTATGACGATTTTGGGTAATGTGACATAGCAGTGACGTAATTTTTTTTACAGACAAAAAAACGGAAGCGAATCTCCATTATTAATAGATAAATTATCTCTTTGAATCAGAAATGGTGGGCTTACAATGTATAGTTAAAATAAAACATCATCAAAATCTATCCCATCATTCAATTAGAGAAAGGCAGTAAATGTTGTTATATTAAACTTTTTATTATTAGAATTTGATATGATCTTTCAGGGTTTGAAATAGTGGGCTCATGGTTGTATAGTAAATAGCACTCATCCTGAAATAGCTGGCTTACATTATAAGGAACACACATCGAAAAAAATAATGGGCTCATAAATGTATAACTAAAATAACACCTTGGCTTCCAAAAAAACTTGGGCTCTATAATGTATACTTAAATAACACTTGGTTCAACATACTTGGGCTATATACAATGTATATTAAAATAAGCAACTTGAGCTCCTACAATATTAGGGCTTATATGTATACTACAATAGCCAACTCAACTCAAAATATTGGGCTTTACTATGTATATAAAATAAAAACTTACTCAAAATATTGGGCTAATAAATGTATAACTAAATAAACGACTTACTCAAATTAATTGAGAGCTACTATAATGGCTATACTACAAATAAAATTGACTCAAAATATTGGAGCTAATAATGATACTACTAAAAAATAACACAATTGACTCAAAAATATCGATTATGAATTGTAGACTAAATAGCATTGGCTCAAAATATTGCGCCTGAATAAGTGAATCTAGCTAAAATAACAGGCCAACTCACATATATTGGGCTCTAACTGTATACTAAAATAGCCACTCGACTCAAAATAGTTGGGACTTATCAATGGTATCTAAAATAGCCACTCGACTCAAACTTTGGGCTTATATGTAATACTAAAGAATAGTGCTCAGCTTCAAATATTGGGCTTACGGGGTGTTCGAAAAGTTTAGTCTTGTTAATTGCAAGTATTTCATTCCAATTTTGGTTCACATATGGTTTGCACTGTTCATATTTTCGTTTTTCTTTTAAATAATTTTAAACACTGAAGCCAGATAACTCAAAATTTTGGGGAGAAGTGGCTAAACATAGTGGCTAACATATGCTGTCCTGTGACAATGTAGCTAAGCTAGATTTGAATTTCCAAGTCGTGCTTTATTTATTCACATGGTAGGACTATACCCCTGGCGCAAAGCATGAGCCCCCTCATCCCTAGCTTATTGTTAAATCAGTAACATTACTGTTCTATCTACAAGGATGTTTAGTCACTTTAAATAACTGTTGTGATGGTTTTAAAGGGGTCAAACAAGATACAAAACGCATGGTACAAATGTTGAAAATGTAATGAACAATAAGAGTAGACAAATTACAGTACAGAGAAGGGTTGAGAATTAGCGTCCGACACATAGAGTTTTATGAGCTGAATCACATTGGACTTACCTCAAGCCATAATTGTCCCTGTTACTTATCAGCAACCATCGGCGCATTCCATTAGCTCTATATAGGCCGTGTATCACCCTAATAGATAATAAACCCACAAAGGTGACTATGCCATTAAGACAAAAACTAGTTTTCCATCTACACGGATGGCCGAAAACTTGTCACCCGCTATTAAAATATCAACTCCTAATTTAAATTAAAACTTGATGGAAGTGCGCCTACTTCCTCAGTATCAGCCAGACAACAATTGAGTCCTATCCCCTTGTCTCTTACACTAGACAGGGAAATATAACTTTTGTGTCAGAGGTGGACACCACATCTTACCACTAAGCCTCAACTTACTGGCATGGAATCTAAGCTGCTGCTTACTCTTGCACTGAAGTATGGCAAGGTGCCGCGTTTGATTAATCAACTATGTTTACAAGGCAATAACGTGTTGGTTATAATTGACAATTCATTCAAATTTTTAGATATTATGTTTTTGTTACAATAATTGTTAGTACCCTAACAATTATGTTCTAGAGTTAGTGTAGAAATCAAGATGGCTGTTAGAATTAACGGCTAGCAGTTTTTTTTAAGTGAAGAGTATTGACGATATCATGGAAGATTCGATTGGCACAGTTGTTAAACTCGTGTTTACCTTTCCAAGTAGATACCCGTGAAGAAGGAATTAGCTTAAGAGAAATGCAGAAGAAAAGGCTCTTCTTGTTTTGAATTTGAAAGAAGTTTGTCCCAGTTACTGGCAAAGCCACAAAGAGTTAGCAAGTCGTGTTAAGTGCGCTAAATTTTCTCGGTTCTC
>CM042160.1:94427974-94439330 GCA_023376005.1 Doryteuthis pealeii | reverse complement strand
CGCGGATAATCAACAAAATCCGAGGAAGAATTTCGATTATTCGAAATGAAACAAATGTAAAAAAAAAAAAAAAAAAGGTTTCTTTTTTTTTCTGTTTTCTTTCTTCTTTTTTTGTTTTTTGTTTTTTTATTGAATAAATGAATGAATGAAGAATATTTAGTATTATAAACTATATTTTTTCTAAGTCTGTATTGTGACCGTTTTGGAAGAAGAAAGCGATTGCAAACATACTCCAAAAAAATGTTAATGCCTAAGCTGGATTAGAACCTCGCTTTAACACACTCTCTTTATTTCATTAAACTAAAATCCAAAGCAAAGATCTTGCATCACACACCATGTAATTTTCAATTCTTGTTTTTTTTTTGTTGTTTTTAAATAAATATCCATTAGACAGGGGAGGATAAAATAGACCTGACTAGAGACCAGTAAGGTTAAATCAAACTTAACGGACCTAAATTCCACCATCATATTCACCCCGCTAAAAAGAAAAAAAATACCAAAAATCAGGAATTAACAAAATTTAATAAATTTCAGCATTGATATATTAATAAAAGATATAACGCACCAGTTATTTATTTTAAAACTTTTCCATTTTTCAGTCAGTTTAACTTTGAACCACATATCTTGTAACACAGATTCTCAAAGACACATGTTCAAATTATACAATGAGAATTTCAGATCAAAATCCAGACAACTACATCTCAGGCTACAGACTTATTGATCACCCTCTCATACATAGATCTACATTCCAAAAGTTTTTTAGACTATTGAACTCCTTCCTTTGTTGTCACCATAAAGTTTCGACCAATTCATTCAGCATCCTTCATCAGTGTGCAATCCATATGAAAATGTGGTTGACAGAGCAAACCAGTCAGTAGTCAAAAAAAAAAAGAGCTTTTATTCAATTACTTGCACCACGGCCCACTAATATATACGGCCCACATCTCACATAAGCAGCAGAATTTTTTTTTTTAAGTTTCTTTACAATTTTTTATTAGATTCTGAAGAAAAATAAAATAGTTTTTAACATTTTTCAAAACAGATATACATGACTATAAAACGAATCGCCTGTTAGAAATCGACTTGTTTATGTAACATGAGGGCCGTATATATTAGATTTATTCATTTACTTGCACCACGACCCACTAATATATACGCCACACATCTCGCATAAGCAGGCAGAATTTTTGTTTTTTAAGTTTCTTTACAATTTTTATTAGATTTCTGAAGAAAATAAAAATAGTGTTTAACATTTTTCAAACAGATATACATTGACATAAAACGAATCGGCCTGTAGAAATCGACCTGTTTAGTAACATGAGCCTATATATTAGATTTATTCAATTTACTTGCACCACGACCCACTAATATATACGGCCACACATCTCACATAAGCAGCAGAATTTTTGTTTTTTGTAAGTTTTTGTATTTTTGTAGAGTTTTAACATTTTTCAAAACCTATACATTGACTATAAAATGAATTGGCCTGTATGTAACATGTGGGCCATTTTTTAAAAACATTTTTTATAATTGCATATTCTTTTATTATTTATTTACTTTTTTTTTTTTTGTTAGTTTCTCTACAAAAATACACAAACTGCTTATCTTTTTTATTTTCTTCAGAAATGTAATAATAAAAGATTGTAAAGAAACTAACAAAAAAAAAAAAAGTAAATAAATAAATAAAAAGAATATGCAATTATACAAAACAATGTTTTTAAAAAATGGCCCCACATGTTACATAAACAGGCCAATTCATTTTATAGTCAATGTATAGGTTTTGAAAAATGTTAAAACTCTACAAAAATACACAAGAAACTTACAAAAAAACAAAAATTCTGCCTGCTTATGTGAGATGTGTGGCCGTATATATTAGTGGGTCGTGGTGCAAGTAAATTGAATAAATCTAATATATACGGCCCCTCATGTTACATAAACAGGTCGATTTCTAACAGGCCGATTCTTTTATAGTCAATGTATATCTGTTTTGAAAAATGTTAAAACACTATTTTATTTTTCTTCAGAAATCTAAAAATTGTAAAGAAACTTAAAAAAAACAAAATTCTGCCTGCTTATGCGAGATGTTGGCCGTATATATTAGTGGTCGTGGTGCAAGTAAATTGAATAAATCTAATATATACGGCCCCTCATGTTACATAAACAAGTCGATTTCTAACAGGCCGATTCGTTTTATAGTCAATGTATATCTGTTTTGAAAAATGTTAAAACACTATTTTATTTTTCTTCAGAAATCTAATAAAAAATTGTAAAGAAACTTAAAAAAAAAAAATTCTGCCTGCTTATGTGAGATGTGGGGCCGTATATATTAGTGGGCCGTGGTGCAAGTAAATTGAATAAAAGCTCTTTTTATTTTTTGACTACTGACTGGTTTGCTCTGTCAACCACCATTTTTCATATGGATTGCACACCTGATGAAGGATGCTGAATGAATTGGTCGAAACTTTATGGTGACAACAAAAGGAAGGAGTTCAATAGTCTAAAAAAACTTTTGGAATGTAGATCTATATGTATGAGAGGGTGATCAATAAGTCTGTAGCCTGAGATGTAGTTGTCTGGATTTTGATCTGAAATTCTCATTGTATAACTTTGAACCATGTGTCTTTGAGAATCTGTGTTACACCAAAGATATGTGGTTCAAAGTTAACTGACCTGAAAAAATGGAAAAGTTTTTAAAATAAAATAACTGGTGCGTTATATCTTTTATTCATTAATATATCAATGCTGAAATTTCATTAAATTTGTTAATTCCCTGATTTTTGGTATTTTTTTTCTTTTTAGCGGGGTGACATATGATGGTGGAATTTAGGTCCGTTAAGTTTGATTTAACCCTTACTGGTCTCTAGTCAGGTCTATATTTATCCTCCCCCTGTCTAATGGATATTTATTTAAAAAACAAAAAACAAAAAAACAAAGAATTGAAAAATTAACATGGGTGTGATGCAAGATCTTTGCTTTGGATTTTAGTTTAAATGAAATAAAGAGAGTGTGTTAAGCGAAGGTTCTAATCCCAGCTTAGGCATTAACATTTTTTTGGAGTATGTTTGCAATCGCTTCCTCTGTCTTCCAAAACGGTCACCAATACAGACTTAGAAAAAATATTAGTTATAAATACTAAATATTCTTCATTCATTCATTTATTCAATAAAAAAAAACAAAAAAAAAAAAAAAAAAGAAAGAAAGAAAAACAGAAAAAAAAAAGAAACCTTTTTTTTTTTTTTTTTACATTTGTTTCATTTCGAATCAATCGAAATTCTTCCCTCGGATTTTTGTTGATTATCCCGATTCTTATTGTTTACAGTGTTTGATTTTGTTTTTATTATTTCACATACAGTTTACGTTAATCTGAACATAAGTTACATAAATGAGAGTAATCTCTTCTAGTTTGTTTCACTTTGAGGAAGCCATTTGTTTTGGTTGGCCATTTTCATTTCACCATGAATCTACATCGAAAATACGAATTTGTTCGAATCAATACAACTGCATGTTTTAGCATGAAAATATCATAAAATGTGTTCTTAATAACAATTAAGTTAATTTCAAATAATGCGCAAGCACAATTAAGAAGGCATTTTATGATATTTTCGTATTAAAACATGCAGTTGTATTGATTTGACCAAAACATACAGCTTCCTCAAAGTGAAACAAACTTGGGGAGGTTACTCTCATTTATGTAGCTAATGTTCAGATTACCCAGTTTACTCACAACTTGTTCATCTGGTATGACAATTGATATGTTTTGTTCTTCATAGAATTATTTGCCTTCGACCACTTTATCTCGAGCAATAACTGACTCGTCAAATTTGATCATGAATGTTGTCCCTTTGTGCCAGTGAACTGTTACTTTGGCGGGCTGGAAAAGAAAGTAAAAAGGAAATATATATGTAGTGCAATTATTATGGTCTATGGAGAATTTGAGGATTTCCAAGGAAAGAGAAGAAAAAGAAATAAGAACAAACAAAGTTAAAATTTGGAAGAGTAAACACTAAGCGGGGTGCCAGTAATTTGACCGAAGAATGACCCCTGAAATAGATTTAAAAACAAAAACGGAAGTTCCGGGTTTTGACCGGAAACAGATGAGATGCTGGAATGGGAGAGGAGAAAATCTGCCTGTTTTCGCCTTGGGTCTAGTGGGTGTCAGACGTTTGGTCCCGGTCCCTTTTATGGATGTGGGACAGCAGTACACAATATATACTATATGAGAAGATAGAATAATTTGACCGTACCCTCTCTCTCTTTATCTGTCCTTCTCTCTGAAAAAGAACCCATGAGCCTAGAAATAAATAGACAGCCCTTTGTGACTATACAACTTGCGTGTATGTTGTTTCTGAACTAACAACTATTACTACTACTAATGGCGACTACTACTACAACTTGAGTTGGCCTATGCAACAAACACTGTTCTTGTAAAAAAATTTTCAGGCAAAATCCAGAGAAGATCATAGGATGACGCATGCATGAACATGAATTTATGATCTTCACCTTCCATTTTTTCACATGCATTGATCACGTCATTGGCTTTCGTAAACAAACACGCATATAAAAATTAACGGTAATAACATCATATTCACACATTCACTATACACTTAACATCTTTCATTTTGTCCCTCACATAAACATTACTTAACAGTGTCCTGAAGATGGTACAATATACCGAAATTCTTAAGTATTGACACATAAAATTGTTTCCCCTAATCATAACATCCTGTGTTTGTTATATTTTTAAAATATTTTCTTCTAATATTGTCGGATTAATTTCCTCACCGTATAATATATATATATAAATATATATATATATTAAACATCTCAGGGACTTAACTTTTAAGTTTTTAAACTTTCTTAGTATATTTAACTTTCAACAACTTCATTAATAGTTATGATGAGAAGATGAACGAAAAGGCCTTTGATGCTATTTTCTATTTAAACCTATGTGTGTGTGTGTGTGTATATATATATATATATATATATATATATATGAAAGTAAGTAAACAAATAATGTGTTTATTTTTGATATAGCCTTTTTAGCCGACAATTTTTGGAGGATATGTGCTTAATTGAAGTCATATCTAATTTTGAAAATTAATTAGTTAATAATTAATGAATTTAGGCGGGCATATATGTTCAAATGTAAGCCTAAACAAATCGAGAAAATGTCAATCCCTGTATATATATATATATATATATATATATATATATTAGGGCCGGGTTAGCTCAGTCGGTAGAACGTTCGGCTAGAAACCACGAGGTTCCTAATTCGAAACCAGTCCTCGCCAACTCGGTATGGTAGCACAGGGATCTGTGTGGTAAAGTAAGGAGTTGATGGTAGGTGTGGCGCTCCACCTAAAAAACAATCTCCTTGTCTAGTGCTAGTGAAAAGGGATAGACTCCCTTGCTTGTCTGGCCGATACAGACTTTAGGCCACACCGACGGCTTTACTTTTTACTTATATATATATATATATATATATATATATATATATATATATGTATATAGTTAAAAATTGATGGTAAAATGAATGAATAGATGAAATAAAAATGAATGAAAAATCCTTTCCAAGGGACCCCTCTCAAAAGTATTAAAACACTTTTTGAGAGTGGGGTCCCTGATAGAAAGTTTTTCTCATCTATTATTAGACTCCTTTGAAGCATCAAGTTAATATAATTATTCTATAAGTTATTAGAGAAGATAAAATTCATCTCTTACCTTTGCAATATCTGTTGAGAATGGGTTTGAATTTTTATATTTGTATATATCTAATCTTGTCTAGTAAACTTCCGGTGAATATTGCTACATTGTAACTATCTTGAATTCAAAATAAAAACGGTCAAATAGAGGAATTTATTTACTTAGCTTTTATTTATATATATATATATATATATATATATATATATATATATGTGAAGAAAAGTTTATAGAAAAGAAACAACAAAATGTTATATGTTTTGCTGACAAAATGTTTGTTTCGACCCTATGAAGAGGTCTTTTTCAAAGCAAATGGAAAAACGAAATAAAAATATCATAGATCCCGAGGCACAGAACGCTCTCGCTCATTACTGGAAATTTAAAAAAAAATGTTTAAAAATGCGTATTTTGTGTTTAAAAATAAAATAAATTTTATTTTTAGAATATAAGCATTTTTATTAATGAAAAACTCAAAAGAGTTTGCAGTCAAAGTTTCAAAAAGTTCAGGAAAATGTTCCGGCTACAAAAGAAGTTAAGAAATATAACAAGTCCGACAGTGTAATAGATGAAGTTGTAAAATTTTGGGATCCTTCTTATATTATATTATATACAGAAGTAAAATAGGGAATAAATCCAACAGTATGTAGAAAATAGAAGAACAAAGTATTCCAAAAAGATGAATTTATTCTTGATGGAGAAGTCAATGTTATAACGCAAGTCATCCAGACAGCCTCCATGATTTGAGTCCTGATGATGGTTGCAAAAACCGAAACATTATAATGTTCATTCTTTTTTGGAATACTTTGTTTTTCAATTTTCTACATATATATAAAAGTAAAAAAGTTAAAGTCGGGGGCGGCCTAAAGTCGGTATCAGCCAGTCAGCAAGGGAGTCTATCCCCTTTTCAATAGCGCTAGACCAAGGAGATTGTTTTTGGCGTCTGAGGTTGAGCGCCACACCTACCATCAGCTCCTTATTTTACCGCACAGAATCCTGTGCTACTCATACACTGAGTTGGCGAGGACCGGTATCGAACTAGGAACTTTGTGGTTTCTAGCCGAAGGCTCTACCGACTGAGCTAACCCGGTCACTCACTTCCTCGTCAATGGAATAATGTTTGCCTCTCAAATCATCTTTCAGGGAGCCAAAGAGATGATAGGCTGAGGCAAACATTATTCCAGTGACGAGGAAGTGAAATCTGTAGTGAAGAAGTGGCTCAAAGAACAATCAACAGAATTTTATGGGGCAGAGATACATGCGCTCATTCGAGGTGGAACATTGCTATTGAGAGAAACGGTGACTATGTGGATATGATCCACAGAGGACCAGCTTCATTTTGATGTATGATACACGTTCCTGTGTTGGTAATTATACCTGTCCAAAAAAAATGGCATTACTTTTTGACACCCTTCGTAGTATCTGATATAAGTGTATCATCCTAACATAATTTCCAATTTCAACCAAGTTGGTCGTTTCAGTTTTCAATTTGATGCCGATACTATCTTTATTACATAAATTAATATAATATGTTTTGTTGTATTTTTTCAAGGTATTTGTATAGTTTAGACTTCATATCTTTCTTTTAGATAAAATATAAATTCTTATGCTGCATGCAAACGTGGGTAAATGTATTGATTTACAGATGTGTTTCAATATATATTAAAATATGTATAATTGTATGTGTCCATATGTGTGCGTGTGAAAGTACATGTATGTTTGAACACTCATATACAAATATATCTGTATATATTTCATTATTTTATTTCGTAAACAATTGTGTGATCTCCATTTTAAAGTAAGATATAACTTGTATAATTATGATGAATGTATTTATATGAGATTTTTAGATACAAACACACACACACACACATTATATATGTATATAGACATATGTGTGTATATATATATATATATATATATATGAGCAGGGTTTATAAGCGTATGTTTGAATTAATATGTATACTTGTATGTGTATGTGTGTGAATGAAGATATATGTGTGTTTAAATAGATATGAAAGTGTGTGTGCGTATGCGAGAGAGAGAGAGAGGCGGGGGGAGAGAAACTTTCATATTTCATGCCTTAAAATTTCTGATTCAATATTTTTCCAGTAAAAAAAAGTATTAACCGCAGTGTCGAAGAGATACTATCAAAGTATGTATAATCAGAAATGTCATTTTTTTATATATATATATATATATATATATATATTTGGGAATAAAAAGGCCTTAAATACCATGGGTATCGCAAGTATGCTCACGAGCTTCTTCAGACCACTGATATATTTTATTTAGACAGGCACATGGCCAAACTCATTTTATATTCATACATTTCACCTCCCTCATTCAGGGGTGGTCATATTGCATTCTTTCTCTTCAAGTGTCTTTTTTATTGGTGGAAATTTTTTTTTTTTTCCTTTGGTTGGCGGTGTTTTATTTCGTTTGTCTGCTAGTCTCTTTGGTAAATTCCTAAGTTTATTTTGACTGACCAACAGGATTTTAATTTATGGTCTAGATGTCGTTTCGCTCTAATTGGGTCAAGTGGAAATGGTCGATAACCACGATACCCATGGTATTTAAGGCCTTTTTATTCCCAAATAAATTTGCTCTGTTTACAATAATTAAACATTGAGCTCTCATACGGAACCTGAACTCTACAACAAACTACGGGTAGAGAATTAGGACCCACCTAGAATCACCTTGTACCAAGAAACTTGGTACCGCACCAAAGTATATATATATATATATATATATATATATATATATATATATATGAAGAAAGTGAATAGAAGTGAATCCGACAGTATGAAATTAATATTTAGAAAAAAAAAAAACCATGTGTTTGTTTTTTCTAAATATTAATTTCATATATCTTAATAAGGAAAAAGATATGTCTAGATTTGATAGGGCAGCACACACTTTAACTCTTAACATCCTGTTGAGAAGTTCCATTCCTATAAGGATTTATCAATAAATGGCTAAAAATGAACTTTTCATTTAAAGTTACTTGTTATTTCGCTAAAAACAAAGACTGCTAAATATAATTAATATTACATTTAAACAAAGGCTATCATTTGGGGTAGATTAGGAAAATGAATGTGACTTCCAGCCGGGTGGAATGAGGTTGGTATATATATTTACCAACCCCTCCGCACGAGCAGGATGTGACACAAGGTCAATTTCTTAAGCGGAGTTCAACAGGTTTGAATTCAGAGTTTTCCTTCTCCTAGACTGGTTGCCTAACCAAGGTTAAAGAGCTCAGTCTGCCCTACTATTTATCCATAGCTGGAGGGAGAGTAGGATTCATACCTTTCCCAAGGGTATTAGCGCAAAGTGAAATGCAATTATCACATTCAGGAATGAGGTGGTATAGGATGTTAAGAGTTAATTAGATAGATGGATATATTGAAGTATTGAAAAAAATATATGTTAACTGATGCTAGCAGCTTCGTCTTTCAATGATGTATAAAAAAAAACCAGGCAAAAAACTGTTGCAGACCAAAGAGAAATTTTCTTAAAAAAAAAAAAGAAAAAGGTAGTTATTCTAGGTGAGAATCATCTTTTGCTTTCTCTCTCCCCCCTCCCCTTATCAAATGGGGAGGAGGGTGCTGTACAAGTGCAGTTAAACTTTCAAATATACACAGCCAGCCAAAATAGGGTACAGAAAAATCAGGACATTCAGAAAATGAAGAAAAAAAAAAAAAAAAAAAAAAAAAAGTTAAAGATCAATCTAGATTAGAAAATGTGTGGGGGTGTGTGTAAATGTTTATTCACTTTTTTTAAAATACATTATAGCATTATACATGCTAATTAACACACACATGCATATATATTATAACACACACACACACACATCTACACACAAGTACAATATATATATATATATTATATATATATATATGACACACACACATAAAGTACAATATACATATATATACACACACACACACACATTTCCACACAAGTACAATATACATATATATACACACACACACACATCTCCACACAAGTACAATATACATATACACACATCTCCACACAAGTACAATATACATATATATATATACACACATCTCCACACAAGTGCATATATATATATATAATATACACATACGTACACACAAGATTAATACATACATATATGCACACAAACACACATCTACACACAAGTACAATATATATATATATATATATACACACAAGATTAATGCATATATATATGGACACACACATCTACACACAAGTACAAAATATATAATATATATATATACATACACACACACACACACACATATAGAAGCACAGGATATTATATATATATATATAATATATATATATATATATATATATACACACACACAAGATTAATATCTATATATGCACACATACACACACATATCAATATATATATATATATATACACACACACAAGCACACAAGAATATATATATATATATATAATATATATACACACACACAAGTATATAATATATATATATATATATATATATATATATATATATATATATATATACACACACACAAGAATATATATATATATATATATAATATATATATATATATATATATATATATATATACACACACACAAGATTATATATATATAATATTATATATATACACACACACAAGAATATATATATATATATATACACACACTATATATATATATATATATATATATATGCATACATACAAGCCCAAGAGTAATGTGTGTGTATGTATGTGTATATAATATATTATATATATATATATACGGGAAGACACACACACTATACAAGGACAAGAGTAATATATATATACACACACACACACACACACACACAGCAAGCCCAAGAGTAAAATATCATTTTTTACTATTAGGTCAGAGTGAAGAGATCAGAGTGGTGTAGAATGTTTTCCATTAGATTCCTTTGGAGACTCACCCCAACCCTTCCACGCACAATGGCCCCTGAGGATGCTGTAGTCATAGCGACAGCTGCCTTCAGTGGAGCAGGGATGTTGAATAGTATATTAGAGTAAGGACCCTGACTTCCAACAGTTGCCATTTCACACAGGCCAGACAAGACAGCCGGGGCCCTGCAGCATCAAAAGGGATTTTGATACCCTTCATGTACTCAGTGACATTTCTTCTCGTCTCCCAGGGACACACACACACACACCACACACACGTATAAGTCATTCATGTACGTTGGGAATAGGGAAACTCGCACATAAATATACATATCAAATCAAATGGGCCGGTTCAGCTCAGTCGGTCGAGCATCTCTCTAGGAACCACAAGGTTTCTGGTTTGATACCTGCCCTTGCCAACTCAGTGTATGAGTAGCACAGGGATCTGTGTGGTAAAGTGAGGAGCTGATGGTAGGTGTAGCATTCCACCTCAGATGCTAAGAGCACCCCCCTCAACCAAATGGGCCGGTTCAGCTCAGTCGGTCGAGCATCTCTCTAGGAACCACAAGGTTTCTGGTTCAATACCTGCCCTTGCCAACTCAGTGTATGAGTAGCACAGGGATATGTGTGGTAAAATGAGGAGCTGATGGTAGGTGTAGCATTCCACCTCAGGCGCTAAGAGCACCTCCCTCCCTGTGTATGAACAGAGAGTTCGGTGGAAAGTTTTCCAGTATTTTGGCAGCAA
>CM042160.1:94377974-94422974 GCA_023376005.1 Doryteuthis pealeii | reverse complement strand
CATAATTTACATGAATCAGAGATCTATTTAATTCTAAAATATTCTGAAATAGGGTTAGGGTTAGCAGATATTATTATATCTGATATATTAGTAGAAGGTGTAGTGAGGTACACTCGCAGGAAGTATGAAACTGGTGCATTGTAATAGTAGTAGTAGGTGTTTGTACCACTACAGTGTAAAGTATTTATGGTGGACACTAACCAATCAGATTACTGTGAGTGGGGTACCTAGGTATATGCATATTCATTACATCAATAACCTTATAATATGCTTTTTATGGTCGGCCACATACTATAAGAGATACATGATTTCATAGGCCACATACTATAAGAGAGACATGATTTTGTAGACCACATACTATAAGAGATACATGATTTCGTAGGTCACACACTATAAGAGATACATGATTTCGTAGGCCACATACTATAAGAGAGACATGATTTTGTAGACCACATACTATAAGAGAGACATGATTTTGTAGGCCACATACTATAAGAGATACATGATTTCGTAGGCCACATACTATAAGAGAGACATGATTTCGTAGGTCACATACTATAATGGTACCCAATCACAAAGTAAGCATTCAGTGTAGCATTATAAGCAAACAACTACTGGGGTTCGAATTAATAATTATTTTATTTAATGGCATATCAAACCTTGTGGCTTATTTAATGTTATTTAATTTCCTTTTTTTGTATATATGTTTGGTTGGTTGGTGTGTAACGGTATTGTATATATTCAGTAAGATGAAGTTGACACAGTGGTTGCCCCTGATACTCAAATCTACGCCAAACGAGAAAGGGCTTATAACTGGTAATTGCTGACCTCACAGCACTGTAGAATGAAAAAAAATGAAAAAATGCCTGGGCAAGATATATGGAGGCCCTGGGTTGCCCAAGTGACAGAGCCCCCCTCTTTGCCTCGATGGCGTGATCTGAAGGAATGGTGAACCAATACATTCGGCGTCAGTTTGGCTGCAGGAATTGCCAGATAATGTTTTACACACTGAACTGCCTAACGGAGTCCAAGCCGTGATTTCTGCCAGGGTTTTCTCCCTTAGCCTTTTTCTATCCAGAGGATATCCACAAGGCAGTGGGGTTTATTTAGACTATTACGCACCTGGATACCAACCCAGGTATTTCTATGTTCTTGCGTTAATGTGCTAGATGGGCGTTGAGCGAGAAGCTTCCTCTGCCCTTTCACAGGTTTTGATTTTTGTCCTGCTGGGTATCTAGCCACCCTCCTCACCAAGCAAGTATATATTACTTGTAGGTAAATAGTTTGTTTTTAAACAAATTGTTAGAGTATTTCTCTGAATGTTTGAGATGAGGCTTGATGATTAGTATTATCTTCGTTATTCGGACTATTGTCCTCATCTTCATTGTTATCTTTACAACGTTTCGGACAATGTGCCCTCCGGCCTTCTTCAGGTATTTCTCAAGGGCAGCAGTAACATAGAATAATAATTAACACAGCTTAACGCCTCTACCCAGCTATGGTTAGCGGAATGAGAACAGGATACCCCTGTAGACTGAATAAAAGGTTAGGTTCAAAGTTCCGCGATGGCTACCCATTATGACAAGAAGGTTCCCGAGTCCAAAAAGAATGTTCCCGAGATATACCTTAATATTGCTAGAATAGTACCCGAGTTAATAGAAAAATGGCAGACTGAATTGATTGAAATTGCAGACGGAATTAATAGAAATATGAGATGTTGAATTGATAGAAATTGGCAGATTGAATTGATCGAAATCAAGCAGACTGTATTAATAGAAATTGACAGACCGAATTGATAGAAATATTACAGATCGAACTGATAGAAATTGTCAGACCGAATTGATGGAAATCAACAGGATAAATTGATAATAATTGACATACTGAATTGATAGAAATTGCCAGACTGGAGTAATAGAACTCAACAGGTCAATTTATCGGAATTTTTTTTAGCTGAGGCTTGATAATTAGTATTATTTGGATTATTCGAACTATTGTCCCCATTTTCATCGTTATCTGTACAGCGTTTCGGCCGATGTGCCCTCCGGCCTTCTTCAGGTATTTCTTGTCGGACTCGGGAACGTTCTTGTTGTAATTGGAAGCCATCATGGAACTTTAAACCTAACCCTTCATTCAGTTCATGGGGGTATCCTGTTCTCATTCCGCGAAGGTTCCCGAATCTGAGAAAGTTTCTGAATCCGACAAGAAATACCTGAAGAAGGCCGGAGGGCACATCGGCTGAAATGTTGTACAGATAACAATGAAGATGAGGACAATAGTCCAAATTGTTGGATTTTTCTGAATATAAGGTGTGTGCTAGTTCCCCACTTATACTTATAGACTGGCCAAGGTCACGTGATTAACTCTTCTAACCAATCACTGGTAGTACTACTGGCCTGATAAGATACTTAACCCCCCCCCCATATTGGTCATAATTCAAATTGCACTATTGGAGGACGCACAGAGGATTGCCGGGATCTTTACCAATACTCACAAAGGACTTATATGATTGCCAGTAACTGAGGACACTTTAGTAACCAAAGGATTCACATTGTGGACGGACTCTTTATCAAGGATTTCACCAGATAAGCACTTCTGCTATAAGGCTCTGGAATGGCCCTTAAAAACTTAACACAAATAACGCAGATAATACTAAATTGTTAGAGTGTGAAACAAGTACCTATGCCCGGAGGGTGCATATTCTTGCTAGTACAAATAAATAAATAAATAAATAAATAAAATAAAATAAAGCACTCACCTTCCATAAATTGGACTTGACAAAGAGGAGCATATTTAAGAGTTTAATTTCTCGTTTATATCCCTTTTCTCGGAGAAAAAACAGGTCAAGAAGATGAGAACCAACATGGAAGCCAAGTTCAGACAATCTGCAAAAATAAGAAAAATGACTTTTAGTAAAGATTGACCGCTTTCTGTCAAGGTTGACAACTGGTGTAACAGCTTTCATATCTCTAGTCCTTCAGTGCTGGGATCTGTTTGGCAATTTAGATGAAACAAATTTAAAAGATTTTTTCATATTTTTTTTTATAGATGAGACAAATTTAAAGCGTATTTTCTTCATACATTTGTTTTAGATGAAACAAATTTAAAATGTTTTCTTCTTTATATTTTTTTTTGAAACAAATTTAAACATATTTTTTGTTTTAGATGAAACAAATTTAAAAACATATTCCTTTTTTTGTTTTAGATGAAACAAATTTAAAACATATTCCTTTTTTTGTTTTAGATGAAACAAATTTAAAACATATTCCTTTTTTTGTTTTAGATGAAACAAATTTAAAACATATTCCTTTTTTTTTTAGATGTTCCTTTTTTGTTTAGATGAAACAAATTTAAAACATATTCCTTTTTTTGTTTTAGATGAACAGTTTGGCAATTTCCATTTTGGTATTGATTTTATTTTTATTTTTTTCCTTGATATTGTGGTTTTTGGTTTGGTTCTTGGTTTTAATTTAGTATTTTTCTTTCTGATGAAGCTATTCATGCTCTTGTATAATTGTTGTGATGTTCATTCAACAGTAAAAAAAGAAGTCAAGTCGAGGTAGGGTAAAATGAGACAAGTGTATTTACAATAAGGTACAAGAACAGCTAGCTTGCCGCTAAATGGTAACAGTACAACCTTTTCACTCGGTGTCTCACTATTTATAGTGAGAACCGGTGTATATTCTCCACTGTAGGAACGGCCGGTACAACAATAATGATGATTATATAAAATCAGAAAGATGCAAAAATAAAAAAGATGACTTTTAGTAAAGACTTTAGAAAGGGATTTTTTAAGTTAGTCCCGCAGATCCATTATTGCTGAATCCCCGTGGGATGCCCCATTTAAATCCCGATGTAACAAAAATAGACCTTGCATTGATCCAGCTACTCTGAAAAGAAATGTTAATGTCTAAAATATTAAATGAAAAAAAAAAAAAAAATCCATGCTGTTATCATTTAAATTTTATATTTTAATTATCTTCACGAATATAAATCAAATCTCTATCATTTTTGCTCAAAAACCAAGCCCTGGTGATATTTAATGTGTATATATATTTACTTTGTCGTTAATTGTTTGATTTTCGAAGTTTCCTCCAGACATACAGATACACACAACTGCCCTTTATATATGTATATATGAGAAGTAAACAACAGACGATGTGTTTTGATATGGCTTTTTTTAGCCGACAATTTTAGGGAGAATATGTGCTTAATTGAAGTCGTATCTAATTTTTGAGATGGCACCCAGTGTCCAAAAAACAATGAAATATTTGTTTGTTGGTTGGTTTTGAAGACTATCACAATGCAAGTGTAAAGAAAAAATAAGGTAACTCTGGTGTTGTTTGTTAACCTGTGATTTATTCTCAATTCTTAATATTTCGGAATAAAAATCCCTTCTACAGCAGATCACTGGAACTGAAGTTGTTGCTAGTGGCTGTTCATTTGTTCTGTCTCATGTCTTCCAAATTCTGTGTGTATGTGGGGGTGTGTGTACTTGTTTATGTGTGTGCACGCTTATGTCTGTGAGTCTGTTCATTTCCTTTTTTTTTTTTTCAAAATCATTATTCCAGATTTGCCTCACCCTCTAAGCATGTTTTTTTTGTTTATAAACAGGACCATCTGATTCCCCCTCTTTTTTTTTCTGTTAATATGTGTCTGAGATTAACATTCCAGATAACGTTTGGTTTTTTATGGGTGTGGGTCTGTAAATTTACTGTCTATCAAAAGTCCCAACACCATGTGTGTGTTGTGTGTGTGTGTGTGTGTGTGTGATAAATATGATAAATATGAAATATTTCTCAACTTACCTGTTCTGCAGCTCTGGAACTGTATAAACACGATTCTGACAATACTGGACAATCTCGGAAAACAGCAGAGCAAAGGTGGCAATATTCACCTGAAAAAGAGAATATTTATCTATGGATTAAAAAAAAAAAAACTTTTGTACAAAAAGGAGAATATTTACAAATGGTTAGTCAGTTGGATTTTAAGGCATGTCAATCCTTGTTGGGTTATTATCAACTTTCCGATGTTTGATACCCGAGTATTTCGGTTTTACAGTGGAAACCTTCTTCAGGACTAAGGATTTGTGTGGATAGAAGATGAAGGATGTTTAGTATGCATTGAATTAGAAAAATGTGTGGAAAAAAAGGCTATTTACTGTTAGTTGTGTGGCATTTGTAGTTGAAAGTTGATGACGTGATTATTGCATGCGAAAGCGAAAATTAATGATCAGAATACATGAAAAGACGAACGTGAATGGCCTACGAATGAATGAATGAATATCTATCTATCTACCTCAATTAATCTCAGTCTCTTTTAAAAAAAATTTTTTATATCTATTGCAATTTATTTTTTCTTTCTCTCTATTCAACACAGTCTCTTATTTTCTATTTACCAGTCTCTTTCTTTCCATCTTAATGTTTTTCTTTCTCTCTATTGTTGGGTTATTCTATACCAAAGATGCAGTGATGCTGATAGCCTTTTAATTCAGGGTGTCCTGCGCACATATTTGTATATATATATATATATATATATATATATATATATGAGAGGTATCCAAACTTGGTAGTAAGGGATGATTCTATATGTGATTTCTAAGATACACTGTATTATTATTGTATGATTCAGTATGTATAAATACAGCGAATCTTTAAATCACTAAAGAGAGCTCAATGTATAATAAACTTTTTAGATTATATACAGAGCAATATTTATCTTAGAAAGGAAGGAAAAACTCAACACTGTAATTCCATAATAAATTTATTTTGACCAAAATTGGGGCCTATATAAATCTAAGTTGATTTAATATAGCTCCTCAAAATCCAGTCTCATCAGATGGAAGATCAGGTTATTTGAATTGCATAACTGAAAAATTTTACAAAAAAAATAAAATAAAAGAATAAATTTAAAAAAAAAGTAAAATTTTTCAGTTATGCAATTTTGGTCGAAATAAATTTATTATGAAATTACGGTGTTGAGTTTTTCCTTTCTTTCTAAGATATATATATATATATATATATATATATAGTGCACACATATTTGCTTAGAATGATTCCCCAGGAAAATTTATGGGTCCAAACTAAAATTTTTGAATAAATTATAGGGTTTTTAATGATGATCTGTGGAAATAACTAAAGCCATCTAACTCCTACCATGTAACCTATCCTGTGTAATTCGTATTGAAGAAACTATTGAAATGTATTTACAGTTAGCTTGAAATGGTGAGGGAAGAAAAACGAAAAACACTGAGACGCATGTATATGATTTTACTGAGTCCTTTTAGATTTTTGTGCATCAGGGACGCAGGACACGTACCGATCAGCATCTCTGAAGATGTTTTGTTTTATTAATTTTTGATGGGTATTTAATATTTTTTTAAACTCAATTTTTTTAAACATATTTTTTTCTGTTTAACCTATAGATGGGACCCTAACAGGTACTACAGAGTGGACCTGGGAGTAATGGCAATGAAGAGGAGATTCACTATTAAATGCAGTTTGACATCCATACCCAGGACACTTTTTTTACCAATTTAAAACTAAAGAAGACTCTAATAAGAATGTTCTCTGGGGGGGGGGGCACAGTTAAGTCTGACGCTTTTACTCTCCCAACTGACCAAGTGTTCAGTCTGAAACAATCTCTCCCAGCAATGGTGCACTCTTCTCACCAACACTATCCAAATATCTTTTCTCTCGTCCACTCGTCGTCACAGCCAAAATGCTACTGCAAGCTTTCTCCCAGGTTTGTGAGGGCTGGTCATTATATACACAATTACAGTGTTCATCCCGGCTCCTTACTCTGACTTGCCCGTGCAACACGTGCGACATTAATCAGCAGGCGTCAAACCTTCACATCCGGGCCACTCTGGACAGTTTAGTAATTCACATGCGTCAGGCCACAACTTACGGTGAGGAGACTGTGAGTTCAATCTCCCCACTCGCCTCTGATCTCATTCTGCATGCCAAACACAGTCATGCATGCTTCGAACCACTACGTTCATGGTTTCTCTCGCCACAAAGACAAAGTGGGAAATTGTTGGTATCTGCTGGACAGCAAGGCAGTCTATGCCCTTTTCCCTAGCACTAGACCAGGGAGATTATTTTTGCGTCTGAAATGGAAGTGTCATACCTACCATCAACTTCCATCTTTACCGCACAAATCTAAGCTGTGCTACTCATGAGCTGAGTTGGTGAGGGCCAGTATTGAACCCAGAACCTTGTGGTTCAGAGGCAGATGCTCTACCGACTGAGCTAAACCTACACAACTTCAAAACTTTGGGTTTAGCCAGTATTATCTCAGAGGATAAAATTCTCCACAGACTTAGAGAGGAGATGGGTGCCACCAAGTAACTCTTGCATTGTCCAGAGAGATGCTATGGTGCTGTTATAGTATGTGGCCTACCATTTTGATTCTGTTATAGTATGTGGCCTACCATTTTGATTCTGTTATAGTATGTGGCCTACCATTTTGATTCTGTTATAGTATGTGGCCTACCTTTTTGATTCTGTTATAGTATGTGCCTACCTTTTGATTCTGTTATAGTATGTGGCCTACCTTTTTGATTCTGTTATAGTATGTGGCCTACCTTTTTGATTCTGTTATAGTATGTGCCTACCTTTTGATTCTGTTATAGTATGTGCCTACCTATTTGATTCTGTTATAGTATGTGACCTACCTTTTTGATTCTGTTATAGTATGTGGCCTAATTTTGTTATAGTATGTGGCCTTTTTGATTCTGTTATAGTATGTGGCCTACCTTTTTGATTCTGCTATAATATGTGGCCTACCTTTTTGAATCTGTTATAGTATGTGGCCTACCTTTTTGAATCTGTTATAGTATGTGGCCTACCTTTTTGAATCTGTTATAGTATGTGTCCTACCTTTTTGATTCTGGTATAGTATGTGGCCTACTCGGTTTGAATGTGTCCTACCTCAGAGTATATTTATAGATATAATTAGTAGGCAATTTATTGAAACTAATTATTTTTCACATATATTCAATTTCAAGAAATGCAATTCAGTCATAAGCTGTATATAGTAATTAAGAATAATTAAAAAAGAATTTATCCATAATTTACGTGAATCAGAGATCTATTTAATTCTAAAATAGGGTTAAGAGTTATTATCATAACCTTATAATATGCTTTTTATGGTAGGCCACATACTATAAGAGAGACATGATTTCGTAGGCCACATTCAAAAGGTAGGCCACATACTATAATGTTACCGATGCTATGAATTAAATTTCCAGGGTATAGCACCCAGACAACCTAAAGAGTTTATGGGTAGTAGTAACATAATGAGCATCAGTAAAAAAAGCAAAAAAAAAGAAGCAAAATGATATTACACATGTAATTTATTTTTAATACATTTAAACTATTTTTTCGGTCAATTTTGCTCAAAACATACCTGTAACGCTGCCAAAGTTACCGTAAAATCCGTATTTTACAAAATAAATGAAAACCTCTCAATTGAAAAAAAAAAAAAAAAAAAATCAGGGAATTATCTGATTTTAATGAAATTTTCTGTGTTGAATTTATCAATGAATGAATTTTATAATGCATCAGTTATTTTATTTCAAAACATATCTCAACTGTTAAAATAATTTGCTTAACGTGTACTATTTCGATAAAAAAATTCTTTAAAAATTAGTTATACTGGTTTTAGAAGAAAATGTCATAACTAAATTGAGTTTGTAGCGGTACACAAAAAAAATCAGTCTGTTCATTCAGAATTGATGTTTTTTTATTTCTTTCTTTCAAAATCATAGTTCAAGGGGAAGTAATCGTTGAGTACTAATAAAATTTGAATGAATATAAAAAGAAATATTTGGTTCATAAAAAACAGAGTTAAAAAAAAAGAAAAAAAGAATGTAAATAGCAGAAATTAATCGTTAATTTACTTTTAAAATTGATTAAAAAAAATGAACTGTTGAAAAATGAAAAAATAATAAAAAATAGATAAATAAAAAGATAGAATGAATAAAAACTGGAAAAATAAAATGTCATTCAACAATATTTTTGTGAACAATAACAAAACCAAACGAAAGACGAAATAAACAATTAATGATGTTTGAGATTTGTACGAAAATCTACCGAATAATAGCTAAATAAATATATATATTTTTATTTTTGGCAAATGCTATTAATTAAAAAAAATTAGAAAGGAAGAAATGATCAAACGTAATTGAGTAATGTTACTTTTTGTTTATTTTTGGTTCAGTGAAAAAAAAAAGAAGTAACACCCCCTACAAAAAATAAATAAATAAATAAATAAAATAACATGCTAATGAATTTCCCTTCTGTTACTATACAAATTTTAATTTTTAGCTATCTCCCCAAATATAAATGAAATCTTCATTTTTTTTGCACAAAAAGCAAACTCTAGTGATAGTGAATATGTATTACTCTGTCGTTAATTATTTTATTTCCGTAGTTTCCTCCGAATGTACACACATCCAATTTATGCCTAAATTGTAAAACGAGCCCCCACTTTAAAACTAAACATTCTCACAAAATAAAAACTTTTTAAATATGCACATTGAAATGAATATTAAAATAAATAAATAAAATATATTTTGTATTGTAACATAACGGGTGCAAGAAAAATAAAACATTTAATACATTAAAATGGGGGTTCAGTTTATTTTATGGTAGGAATTTACGAGCAAATAGTCCTTTATTACCACTTTTATATGTATATCTAATTTTAAAATGATTATCGTACTCTTTTTCTTTACTTACTACCGACAGAGATATACAGTCTATTTCAGTGTATAGTATACACTGCAAATATACACTACAGTATAAAAACTAATAATCCGAAAATACCGTCGTGCGTGCCAAAATTACACCAAAAATAATAAATATTTAAAAGATATTACTATAAGTATAAAATCTGGAGATGGAGGCCTTTTTTTTTTTAAATAGAAAATAAAATCAGTTAAGAAATTTCCTCTGAACTCAGTAATATTTAATTCCGGGTCAGAAAGTCGTCTAGCAAAAAGAAGAATCAATCAATAAATATTTAATTGTGTATGTTATGTATTACAATACATACACAATTAAATATACAGTAGCAGTTAAATACAGTAAACTATGAATATATATAAAGATCTAAACTTAGTTTAAATTTCATTATTTGTTTACAACATAACCACAACAAACAAACAAAAAACAAAACCTAACTGTTAAATATACGAACGTCTGCTTGACTACATAGTGGTCTGCAAATCTTGTCACTCCCATAAAAATTATTTTAACTTTCATTACTATTTGAATAATATAATATATAATAGTACCTAATTATAATTCATAATAATAATAATATTTTCTATTCCATTTTTAGTGGGTTATTTCATGTAATTATAGTTGATTAATTAGAAGTTTTTATTTTCGCAGGGGTGACAAGACTTTCGGACCACTCTGTACAACTAGAATCCTTCACAGCCATAGCGTATTTGAGCGAATTAGATAATTAGTTTTTACTTATGTGATTCACTCTAAAATTAGAACCCCGCCTAAGCTATAAGCAGAATATGGAGAAATGATCTTCTTTAATTAAAAATACAGAAAAAAATACCTCAGGTCTGCCTTTTCCAAGTGGTTTGTCCAAATTTGATATCCTCTGTTTGCTACCCGACATGTTTACAGCAAGACGGTGTAAGCCAATTAAATTCCCGTACAAAAAAGTGACCGTAGTGGGTGAGAATAATAATAATGAAATTTATTGTGTACAGTGCTCAGGTGCACCACAACTCATCAAAGTCTCATGTCTAGTACATAGATTAATGTATTAGTGTCAGGAACACGCATAGCGTACAGTAATAATATACATGTATGTGTGCGCGTGCGTGCATATGTGTGTGAAGGGGGGTATCAGATTGTCACGGAGCCGATAAGGGCGTCGACTCCGCGAATAAAAAAACCCAAAAAACAAAAGAATCGAATGACAAAACTAAGCAAAGGAGGACAGACAAGGAGATTTGTAATTTTCACCTTTAGTTGGCTAAATTCCTAGCATAAAATTGTGCGTGCGCATTATCTGAAATGAACTTAATTGTTATGAAGAACACATTTTGTGATATTTTTGCGTTAAAGAATGCAGTTGTATTGTTTTCGAAAAAGTTTCTAAGATTGTTTATTTCGCACGGAGACTTTCAAAATGCCTACCGGCTTGTTTCAAAGTGAAAGTCAAGGGAGGTTACTCTAATTGCCCTATTTGCTAGGAATTTAGCCAACTAAAGGTGAAAATTACCAGGAGAATCTTTATTAACCGCATAACTACAGTTGAAATGGTTTGTTCATTGGTCAGGTCGTCGATATCACAGGCCAGGAAGATGTATTGAAATTTTATGTTATTCGGTCTTCACCGGCATTAGTGTCCCTAGGGGACAGGGGTCGAGTGTCACCGACACACAGCAGCAGCAGCCATCTCTATCATCATAGTCACGTGGTGATCCTTATAAAAAGCCATGTCATTAGCGATCCTGCCTCTTTTGGTTGTAACCCTTCTGACTGCTGGCTTCGGCCCACCAAACATCATCCAGGTAAGGGCTTTGCTCACTCTGTCTTCCTATGAATCTGGCTACGGATAGAATAATACCCAAGACGGATTTCATCTATAACCTGCTTCAGGACCAAGTGAGATTGCTATCTTTTGACCCATGAAGGCTGATAGCAATTACCTGTATCACCAGGATAACAGCTAAGGGAGCCGACGAGATAAATGCAACCTCGGATAAGCTTCACCCTTTGATACCAATGCAGTCGATAGGCTGCTAGCAGAAATAAACTTTTTGCAACCTAAACAACCCTTAAACAAACCCACAACCAATTAATTACGGCTTACCTAGAACGGTGTAACCAAAACTCAACTAAACTAATGACTACGGCTAAGACCTACGGCTAAGGCCTTAAGGAGCTGAGAACGAAATAATAACATACGGCTAATACCTCACGAGCAGGTGCCACTAACTTCTAAAAGAACTGTTATTAAACCTCGGGTTGCTTGTCCGAACTAAACTAAGAGCTTTCTTCTCTTTGTGTACCCATTTAAATGTGCATATATATGTATTAAAACTGTTGCATTTCATGTCGTTGTTAACTCGTTCCTTGAAGTCATAATTCCGCCCTTTCTCTTCTGATTACCCCCGTTAACCACCTTAATTTTTATAGATGCTGGTCATCCATATAAGCTGGAAATATGCTGGAAACAGCACCGCAAGCCGGGTCGCTGACGTTGGCGGTGGTCAAACGACAGGTCATTCAGACGACTGGAAATGTGTAGGTATAGCACCGAAGGTCGAAAGGTTGACGTTAGTCGTTGTTGACGTAGGGGTCTTCCGGTGGCTGGAGATATGTAGAACGAACCAATGGGAAGATGCAGGAAAACGAGGTCGAAGGACGTCTCGCCGGAGCTGGAAGGAACACAATTGCATAACCGTAGTTGTTAGAGGAAAGACTACGTCAGGAACGAGGTCGAAGGACATCTCGTTGGGCTGAATCGCACACCACTAGTTGGTAAAGGGTTGACAGTCCCAGGGTCGGCAAGGGTCTGCTGAAGACTGGGTCGTCGGCTGGCTGGAACGTGTGCGGTTCGCCGGTAGGTAGAGGTACCACAGGAATGTAGACAGCAAGGAGACCGGGGTAGAGCCGAGCTGAAGGCTGGAGACTAAGGTAGAGTCGAACTGGAAGCAGGAAATCAAGGCAGAGCCGAGCTGAAGGATCGAACCGGAGTCGAAGCTGGATCATGTAAGAGTATTTCCGGGATTCGAAGGAGCTCTTATTTCTCCGTAGTTGTAGGCAAATTGTCGGACACAGAAGACAAACACACAATGGAAATTTAATACATGTATTGACAAATAATACAAGAACTTGTTGCAAATTTTATTAGTATTTGCTACCAGACTTATCTGAGTTCAAGTAATGTTCTTGGAGTAGTGGTGATAACAGGGGTATTCTGTTCGTTGGTAGGAAATGTTGATAGTACGCTTCTTCGGACGTTTCTCGTTCTTACTTGTAACCGGTTCTGTGATAAGTGATGGGGGATGCTATTTTAGAAGCTTCTCGCCCGGGTTAACAGTTCTTTTAAATGACGGTGAATGGGCCCTTTTCAAGTAGACTATTTGGTCTTCAGCCTTCTATAGTGTGCTTTTGTGCCTTCGAAAGTGTGCTGTGAAAAAATGCCTCCGTCCAGGTCAACAGTCCGTAGATAAGTAAGCCCTGTTTTGGGGCTTAGTGATGAGTGAAGTGTAGGGACCGCTATTTACGCGACTACCCTCAGTGGGTGCTCTGTGATAAGTGGGCCCTGTTTTGGGCTTGGTGATGAGAGCTTTTAGTTTTTACGTCTCTCCTCCAGTAACTGCTTTGTGATAAGTGAAGTTTTTGGTTTTGGCACTAACATACGATGTTGGCGATTCGCCCCCTGGCGACAGGAGGAGATAATTAGCTATGGAATTTCCAATATAGTCGGTCGTGGCATGGGGACATACCCCTGGTCAGGAAAACGACTGCACTCAGTTGCGGCCTAAATTCAAATGGTCGAGGTATCCTTTTGGAGTAGGGAGTCAGTCCTTTTTGTCGGACATGCGCAGAGGGGCTTTTCTGGTCAAGGCCCCATGGGAGTTGTTTTATTTTATTTTTTTTTATTTTCGTATTTTTAAAAATCTCCACAAGCTGGAGAGCTCGCCACAAACTGGACTTTTTTAGTGCTTGATGCCACTTGAGTAGGTTTGTTCAAGTCGAAATTTTCCACAGATGAATTCCTTGAACTATTAACAGAAATACTGGGGTGAAATAGTATCTCTGTCGTAAAGGAAAGGAGACAAAGCAATTATAGAGTATATAATTGGGTTAACAATTTATTGGTTGTAGTATTAAATGTGAGAGTATACAAATGGTGTTTTAATGTCTGTAAGAGGTTGCCAGAGAATTTCTCTTGGCGGGATATATATAAGTATGCATTGAGGTTTAAGAAACTTAACTTTGTAGTATCTGTCTCAGCAATGTCCCGAAGAAAACAAAAAAGAAGGAAATTATCGAGATGAAAGAAAGAAAGAAAGAAAGAAAGAAAGAAAGAAAAGAACGAATGAAATGATTGAGAAGAAGGAATGAAAGATAAAAGAAAGAAAAAAAGAAAGAAAGAAAGAAAGAAAAGACACCATTGAGAAAAAAGAAAGAAATTATTGAGAAGAAAGAAAGAAAAAAAATAAAGAAATGATTGAGAAGAATGAAAGTAAGAAAACAAGAAAGAAAACAAAAAAGAAGGAAATTATCGAGATGAAAGAAAGAAAGAAAGAAAGAATGAAATGATTGAGAAGAAGGAATGAAAGAAAGAAAGTTGTCCGGTAAGGTCGCTGCTTCTATGATGTCAGCCTGTCGGAGTTGACGTGTTTCTCTTGCGGGTGCGGACTCTGTTCTGTTGAGTCAGGGTTCTATCTCTGCCCCCTATTGTCTGGACTTCCGGTAGAGGGCAGATAACTCAATTTCCAATACTATTAGCAAACGCTTGTTGTTTTCGTTATTGACCGGTGCATATTACAATGTCCAACAAAATGCATATTTGTTACAAATTGCACGTATTTCGGCGAGTAGAGAAAGTTTTAAGTTCGCTTATAATGGAAGTGTGGACGAGCGTGCTTGCTGGCTGACATAGTTTGGAGAAACAAGTGGTGGAGGAATTAATCTATGACTGATCCAGTTTGAAGAAACAGGGAGGTGGAAGAAGGGAGCTAAGGCTTTAAGCATCGTAGTATTACGTGGTGTGATTACAGGAAGCATGGAGGCTTTGAAAGATGCAGTGTTTCGGCAGCCTTCATCGGACACAAGCAGTTTATTCCATGCCTCGGCAACACTGAGCGTGAAAATTTTTTTGCCGAAAGTCATGTGAGATATCCAAAACTTTCCAAGTTTTTCATTTTTCTAATTAAAATTAATCTATTGTATCCCAAATACCTGAACAAACAGTTATATTACTATGGTTCCCGTCGTAGGAAAATAGATACGACGAGTTCAAGTCTAAGAGGAATTACGGGCTCGTAGGGAGCTCTTAATCTCCCAGTATCGACAATTGTTTCGGACGAAAGAAGAAAACAACACAAATGAAAATTAAACCCACATATTAACAAGGGGTACAAAAAATATTGTTGCAAAATTTGATGGCATTTGTTACAAGACTTATCTGAGAGGTGAAATTACAGTTCGTTGGTGAAGTGGCACTAGAAAGGGAATTCTGGTCGCTGTGGTTGTAGAGTGCTGTTGAGACGTCTCTCCTGGAAAAAGTACTTAGGATAAGTAAAGTGTAGGGAGTGCTTGGCGACGCGTTCGTCCAGGCCAGTTCTCATTCGATAAGTATAAAATCCTTTTAATGGGCAAGGTGTTGGGAGTGCTTATTTTAGCGACTCGCCTCGGTAACTGCCCTTTGAAGTGGGCGGTGGATGGAGCCCTTGTTAAAGTGACTCCACAGGTCGACTGTTTCCAGATCAGTGATGGGGTTTACCCAAATAACTCAAAAGTAGATATAGACTAAATATTATAAAAATATAGGTGTAACACTATTTAAGTGTTATGGGTTGATTGGCGATCTATTAATTATTTACTAATTAATTAAAACTACCCTAATTATTAATTATGGTGGTTTGTTAAAATTAAAAGTAAAAATAAAAATAATAATAATAATAATAATAATAATTGTTTATATTAAAAATATAAATTTAGCTAAGTAAAGAATTTTCACGTAGACAAAGAAATTCTTTAAATTATGGAATTTAATATATATAATCGGAATTTAAAATTTTCACAAAATAATATGATAATTTAATAAATAAGATTCCAGTTTTTGACAAGTTGGTCAACAATTTCAAAAACTTAGATAAATACAATAATGATTAGCCTTGACTCGTTGGAGTTGGAAAAACCCAAATGGAAAGATACAAGCTAGGCTGGCACAAGGCCATTTAGACACGTAGGAAATAGTATCGAGTGGCTGGCCAATCAGAGACATATGTTAGGGGTGGGGAGGTCTGGATTCCATAAATAACAGACCAGATAGCGATAGAAAGAGACGAGACAGAGAAGAGAGAGAAGCGGAGTCAGAGACTCCGAGACCGGGGAGCTCGCCATGGCTCGGGTCCCTTGATACAACATTACCGATTCACTCTGATGCCTTGCCACTCGGTACAAAATTGGTAACTTAGCCAAAAACTAGCTGTAGATCGCCAATCAGCTGACAAGAAATCACCTCGCTCCTTTGTAAAATAAATGTATATATTTTGTACATAAGCATAAAAAAGGCGTTGTGTTCAATTGTTTCGTTGATCCGTTGACAGCTTTTGGTTATTTAATCTTATTTCAGCCGAGTTGGTAAAAGGAACGAAACCAGCTCTTTTTCAGCCTTCCTGTAAATCAACAGACAACATAAGAACGGGAGGTTGGAACGGGCAGTTTCGACTGGCCGGAGCATCGTTCTCATACATAACATACATACATTGAGACAGTTCCCTAGCACATGTTATTATATAGGAGTTATATCTCCTTAGTATCTGAGTCTTAACCAATGAGAATTGAGTCCTATGCGGGGCGGCAGTTTTAGGTTTAAATAATAGCTATGAACTGTGAGACCTACTCCTCTTTCGAACGAGTATCTAGCGATCACAAAACCTGAGATATGACTGATGTGATTTGCATAGAAACAAGAAGCAAAGCGGTAAATCTACACGATATGACTGGTCGTCACTTGCCAACAGGGATATATGCAATCACCATTTGGTAACTGCAATAAACAAATTCAGTAGCCTACAGGGTTGTTCAGAAGGTCATACACCAAACCGCCCTGTCGGCTGGGGCGTTAGAATGCATCGACTGCACCTCTGCAGAGGGGTAAGACTCTCCCAATGGGGTCACCTGTTGGCCGTGGGTGGCGAACCGTGATGCTTAAGGATAGAATCCAGGTGGTTAAGCAGTCCATGACATGCAATACTCCACTTTGGCCCTTTCTTGGGCTAGACGGGCGGTCAGAGAGGCCCCTTCTGATCAATCGGCTGGTCACGTCAAGCCCTAGCACCTATATGATTGCCCCGACCCATTTTCATATGGTGCTAGAAGCGGGTGGCCGAGGGCTACATGTCCTGGGAATGACGTTAAACTCTGATGGTGAGGTTCCAGTTCTGGAGGTTTGGGGAATGTGGAGCACCCCATCATCACCATTGCTCCCTGGTGCACTCTGACTCGGAGTGGTAGTACCGGTTAGGGTCCCATCTATGAGTTAGATAGAAAAAAACATGAGTTTATAAACAAAATTCATTATCTATTAAGAATGTATTTATTTCACAACTTTGTCGGCATTAAATGACCCACCGAGGTTGATATGCCGTAAACCAAACCAAACCAAACCAGACCAAACCTAGAAGTTGCTGCCAAACACTTACCGGCCAAACTAAGAGCCAAACATACAGTCCCATTGGCAGTCAAAAGCAGTTAGAGAAAAAAGAGAGAACATAAAAAAGCATCCCAACGCAATAAAAAATCCAATTTTTGGCCCTTACTTGGCTAAATGGGCAGTCGGAGAGGCCTTCTTCGATCAATCGGCTAGTCACGCCAAGCCCTAGCACGTATATGATTGTCCCAACCCTATTGCAAACCCCAACCCCTTTTAGCATATATGTGCTAGAAGGCGGTGGCTGAGGGTCTTAATGTCCTGGGTATGACATTAAACTCTATTTGATGGCGAGGTTCCAATTATGAAGCTCTGGGGAATATAGAGAACCCCTTCATCCCCATTACTCCCATGTCTCCTCTGACCCGGAGTCCCATCTATGGGTTAAATAGAAAAAAATGAGTTTAAAAAATTTGTTTAAAAAATAGAGTTGAAAAAATATTGGCTACACAAGAAAAACGAACGAAACAAAATGCCTTCGGTATAAATTAACCCAAGAAGGGTTGACATGTCATAAAATCCAACCAATCAACCAACCAGTGCTTTTGAAACATTCCTATTGGAACAAGATGTAACTACCCAGTGTTTCATGGGAAGAGGGCAGTGGATAATAAAAAGGTTTTAGTCTCGTAAATCCATTGATTATTTTGGTCTTACATAATTGATTTGTTTATGTTTTAATCACAAACACCACCAATGACATTCTCTTCTCTAACTATTCAAATCCTAATTTTAAAGATATTCCCAGATATAAATAAAAATCTATATTATCTTTGCTCAAAAAGCAAGCTCTGGTGATGGTAAATGTATATATATATTTACTTTGTTATTAATTGTTTTATTTTTGTTGTTTCATCTGGACATACATAAATTCTTTATTTAAATTTTTTTAATTGAAATAGATCACTAAGTAGGACTGAGCCTATTCTAGTAGTGACTACCCCAAGCGGGGATTTAAGAGGTTTGAATTCAGAGTTTTCCTTCTCTTAGACTGGTTGCCTAACCAAGGTTAAAGAGCCCAGCCTGCTCTATTATTTACCCATAGATGGATTTTTTGTTGGATTCATACCTTACCCAAGGATATTAGCACTATGTGAACTTCGTCCAGGATTTGAACTCGGGTCGACGAGTCCATTTTCTACGACTCTAACCAGCACACCACCACGCCTCCTTGGCATACACACCAACTACCGTTTATATATGTATAGATTACCCTCGTGTTTAATCTGCAATGTGCTCTGATTGGGCAGAGGGACTGCACGCTCTAAAAATCAATTTAAGCAACGAAGTTTATTTTTAGGAGTCGACGCTCAGTCTCACCCTTAAGTAGTGTCGGGTTCCGCAACGGCAGCACCCAGTGGAGATCAAACTTTGCAAGAATTATAATCTATTTCGTACTCAGAGGTCATAACGAATCCATTATGTTAATATGTCTATAAAAGATATCCCCGCGAGGTTGCTATCGAGCAAGTGTTCCCTCAACCAATAACCGAGGGTCTCTCTCTCTCTCTCTCTCTCTCTGTCTGTCTCTCTCTCTCTCTGTCTGTCTGTCTGTCTGTCTGTCTCTCTCGCTCTCTCAGACGATTTCATATCACACAAAAAAAAGAAGGAACATTTCTTGATGTCTGTGATTATCTTCATAAGCATGCCCCCCGTCCATCGTCCCCTACACCTCTGCGACAAACCTATCTTTTAAGGGAGTCATTTATAGCTTTGTACCAAGACCCTTTCCTGATAAATACTTCTAATAAATGAACAAGATGCAGGTGTTGATATAATTTTCGGCTGTTAATGAGGAATATAATCAAATTACTCACGAGAGCGTAGCAATTTTTCTTTTTTTTTAGTTAATTCTCTTCAGTACGATAAAAAAAAGTCTCTAAAGATCTTAATTCTAACGTTTACACTAGATTTTAGGGGCCGGGTTAGCTCAGTCGGTAGAGCGTTCGGCTAGAGACCACAAGGTTCTTAGTTCGATACCCGCCCTCGCCATTCTGCATTCTTATTTAGTTTCATTAACCCTTCTAATTGAATTACATTAAAACTTGAATACTTGCACCAGGAGTGTGCATATATTTGCTAGTATCTTACATTGTGGTAATACCAATCGTAATCGGAGCACTCGGAAAATCCCCAAGAACCTAGGAAAGAGAACGGGGGAACTATAAATCCGTGTGAGAACTGAGACAGTTCAAACCTGCTGTCAAGAATATTAGCTCTGTGCCTACATTAAACCGCTCACAGCGGCTCTCCCAACATGGATATCCGTAAACGGCGAGTACAAAAACTGATGGTTAGTTCATTATAATTTAGCAGAAGGACTCCGACTACAATAATAATAGGACTTTATTTGAATAGAATGAGTTTTCAGGTGAATACATTGTGAACTTTGAAATAGTCGGTAGAGCGTTCGGCTAGGAACCACAAGGTTCCTAGTTCGATACCCGCCCTCGCCAACTCAGCGTATGACCCGCCCTCGCCAACTCAGCACAGGGATCTGTGCGGTAAAGTAAGGAGCTGATGGTAGGTGTGGTACTCCACCTCAGACGCTAAAATAATCTCCTTGGTCTAGCGCTATTGAAAAGGGGATAGACTCCCTCGCGGCATGGCTGATACCGACATTAGGCCGCCCCGACGACTTTACTTTTTACTTACACTAGATTGACACACACACACACACACACACTAAACACTCACCTATACACGTGACCTCAGGAAGCGCGTGGTGTAATGGTTAAAATCATAGGAAATGGACTCGTCGCCCCGAGTTCAAATCCTGGACGTGGTAATTGCATTTCACTTAGCGCTAATACCCTTGGGGAAGGTATGAATCCTACTCTCCCTCCAGCCATGGGTAAATAGTAGGGCAGACTGGGCTCTTTAACCTTGGTTAGGCAACCGGTCTAGGAGAAGGAAAACTCTGAATTCAAACCTGTTAAACTCCGCTTAAGAAATTGACCTTGTGTCACACCCTGCTCGTGCGGAGGGGTTGGTAAATATATATACACGTGAACTCAACTGTTGGCTCGGCTTCGTTGAATCTGGCACAGGGATACAATAGCTGGGCATTAAGTAGGAATTAGCTAAGCTAATATAAGATTTAAAAGTAATCTGAACATTAGCTACATAAATGAGAGTAACTCCCCCCCTTATATGATTCACTTTGAGGAAGCCGTTTGTTTTTGGTCGGCCATTTTCATTTCACCGTAAATCTACACTGAAAATACTAATTTGTTCGAATCAATACAACTGCATGTTTTAACACGAAAATATCATAAAGTGTGTTCTTAATTGTGCTTGCGCATTATTTGAAATGGACTTAATTGTTATTAAGAACACATTTTATGATATTTTCGTGTTAAAACATGCAGTTGTATTTTCATATTTTCGTATTTTCAATGTAGATCAACGGTGAATAAAAATGGCCGACCAAAATAAACTGCGAACTGTTTTAACACGAAAATATCATAAAATGTGTTCTTAATAACAATTAAGATTAAATCATTTATTTCAAATAATGCGCAAGCACATTTAAGAGCAAATTTTATGACATTTTCGTGTTAAAACATGCATTATATATATGTATATACATATATATGGTAATCTGAACATTAGCTATATAAATGAGAGTTTGTATCACATGTATGTTTCAGATTGACGAAGCAGTTTATTTTGGTCGGCCATTTTTATTCACCGTTGATCTGCATTGAAAATACGAAATACCCCCACCCATTCACTTTCTCTTCAATAAAAACGAATGTATGTTGCACTAATGTTTTAATAAATGACTGATGAAGTCCTGCTCAAGACAGGACGAAATATATCTCCTACATCTACTTGTTTGAGTTGCTCTTTTTGTCCACTTTTCCCCTCTATTCTTTGCCACATTCTGTCGGATTTACTCCAACCCTCCCTTTCAGCTTTTGCTGGAATGGTGTACCAAAGGCAGTATTATTGGTAGAGTGCTCAATATAAAATAGAGCTGTTATATAATATAATAAGATAAATATATAAAGGTTTTACATATCTATTTATTAGGTGACAAAGGAACATTCACAACCATATTGGTTTCATGCGATGCAGTCATCAGGTAAAGATGTTTCAAATGAAACCAATATGGTTGGGAATGTTCCTGTGTCACCTAATAAATAGATATGTAAAACCTTTATAAATTTATCTTATTATATATATATATATATTATATATATATATATATATATATAATCAATAGTAATTATATTATGGATTTGGACTCATAACTTAAAGTTTCATGGTTGAGATTTTAAAAACCAATGAGGATTGCATAACCATGAAACTTTAAGTTATGAGTCCAAATCCATAATATAATTACAATTGATTATAAACCTGCTCTGCTTTATTAGCATTGAGCACCTTTTCATGTCAATACTTTTCTCATTTCTCATTTATTATATATATATTATATATATATATATATATATATATATATTATATATATATATATATATATATATATATTGTGTATTTTGGCAGTATGTTGTTATTTAGGCAGATAATGTTAACGACCTCGGAATATTTCTTTTTTATGATCTCCAGTTGTAGGCGTTCAAATCATGTATAAGTTTTTCGTAGATCGGGATCCAGATGGTGAAGAAATTGTCCCATATTTTTAAACCAAGCGCTTTCAACCATTTCTCTGGTCGGCCACAAGGGAATTGTTGGTTGTAGTGTTTGTCATGTTTGTTTGGGTTTATGCATATGGATTTATTAATCTATTTGTTTATTTATTTTTGTTTATTCAATTAGGAGGATCTATTTTCGGAGGGTTGCTAAGGGTAGTTCATTAGATATGAAAGATGTTTAGTATCACAATCCCCAGAGGACGACCAGAGAAATGGTTGAAAGCGCTTGGGTTAAAAATATGGGGCAATTTCTTCACCATCTGGATCTCGATCTACGAAAAACTACTAGAAGCCTTGAACGTCTACGAATGAAGATCATACATAAAAAAATATTCCGTGGTCTTTAAAAATACCTGTCTAAATTCCCTCTCTCTCTCTCTCTCTCTCTCTCATATATATATATATATATATATATGTTGAAAAAAATGAATAAATGAAAGAAAGTATAGAATGGATATTATAGGATATTTTAATCAATTTTACTTACACGTGTTTCGGTCAGGAGTTTATCCATGTGTACATTATTCAAATTATTATTATTTTTAAATAATCAAATGAAATGAAATAATAATAATAGAAAAAATGTAGAAATGCTCTGCACACTAAGAAAATTCGATCTTTATCAGAGTAAATCCTTATTTGATGACGGTCGAATTTTCTTTGTGTGCGGAACATTTCTACATTTTTTTCTATTATTATTATTTCATTTCATTTGATTATTTAAAAATAATAATAGTTTGAATAACGTACACATGGATAAACTTCTGACCGAAACACGTGTAAGTAATATTGATTAAAATATCCTATATTATCCATTCTATACTTTCTTTCCTTTATTCATTTTTTCAACATACCGTCGGATTCAGTTCCAGTTTCATTTTTACACACACACACACACACACACACACACACACACACACACACATATATATATATATATATATATATATATATATATATATATATATATATAATGAATAGTTTATTGGCAGTACTGAATTTAAAAAGGACGCGTAAAAGCATATGTATGTTGTAAAATAATTTTTTTTTTCTTAAAAAGAAAAGTTAGGGTACCCTAGTTAGATTTAAAATCTAAAATGATTTGATCTTTTTTTCGTTCAATGCTCCTCAGAGAAAAAATCCATTGAAAGATGGTATTGTGGTTTTGTTTTGTTTTGTTGTAGACGATGGAATAGTCAGAGAGCAACGAGAAAAGGATTTTTTTTCTCAATAGGACAAAGAATTCGTAAAACTAAGAAACTTACAAATCATAAGGTGTGTGTGTGGGGGGGGGGGTTCGAAAATTAATTTTAAATCTAACTAGGGTACCCTAACTTTTCTTTTTAAGAAAAAAAAAAAAAAATTTTTCAACATGCATATGCTTTTACGCGTCCTTTATATATATATATATATATATATATATATATATATATATATTGTGTGTGTGTGTGTGTTATTTTTATCTTTTTAAAATCTTTATTTTTATTCTTTCCCTCCTTCTTTTATGCTAATTTTTTGTTGTACTTCCCCGTTGCCGTTTTTAACAATAAAATGTCTTCTGTACCAACACTCTTCAGTCATAATCATCCTGATGATCTGTTAGGAGAAACCTTGATAGATAGTTTCTGACTCATTAGGGTTTACTATATATATATATATATATATGTATATATATTATATATATATATATATATATTATATAATATAAAGTGGTTATATTTATATATTCGAAAGTGATTAATCTTCTAATATCTTCTTTAGGCTTCGATTAACCACTTCCGAATCGAAGTGATTGCCACTTCTTCACAGATAGGCAACTTCAAGTTCGGTTGTGAGCACGGAAATAGCTCAGAAGTCTAGCTTTACTTTTACACGTCCTGTCGCATAAAATACACGTGAGACCCCCAACTTTCACTCGTACACAAACGTTTTTCACGTGGTCCTCTGTGGGGTAAGGATAAAGGAAAAATGGACAAAACGGAATAACTCAAACAAGTAGATGTATGAGAAGCAAGCACCCAGTAACCTAATCTTATCACCCCAAACAAATTCCAATCTTTTGATCTTTCCCCCTCCACTTTCTATATATATATATATATATAAGGTGTGTCAGAAAAGTATCGAAATTTTTTGTACTTTTTGACACACCTTGCACTCTGAAAAAAAGTCCTATTCGTTGTTCATTTCTATCTTGGTAAATACAGCTTCATATTCTGCACTTTTTTGACACACCTTGTATTCTGAAAAAAAAATGAACGTTTCATTCATTGTACATTTCTATCTTGGTAAATATCAATCTTGATACTTTTATGACACACCTTGTATATATATATATATATATTATATATATATATATATATATATATATATATATGTATGTTATGTATAAATTTGTTCTTATGAACATTGTTTTTTTGCATTTTGAAGCATTGAAAAAAAAGAACACCCCCCCCCAAAAAAAAACAGAACAATATATATATATATATATATATATATATATATATATATATAATATATATATATATATATATATATATATTAAGAAATTTGAAAAAACAAGTGTTCCAAAAATGAGATGAATTTATTTATCGATGTTTTAACATTTCGGTTTCTTTAAACCTTCATCAGGATGTATCTTGGGGTGAAGAAATTGATGGATGTTTTATAGATGACAGGAGATAAAAATCTTTATAAAATCTTTTTTGTTGTGTAACTGTATTTGTTCAGCGTTATATTTTTGAAAGACAAGTCGCGATCCACTATAAAACATCAATAAAACATCCATCAATTTCTTCACCCATAATACATCCTGATGAAGGTTTAAAGAAACCGAAACGTTTAAGCGTCGATAAATAGATTCATCCTATTTTCGGAACACTTGTCTTTTCAAATTTCTTAATATTGTCGGATTTATTTCCATATTTACTCCCATATATATATATATTTGTAAACGGAAGATTTTCCTGAACTTTTTGATATTCATATACACTTTTACTGCAAACTTTTTTGAGCTTTTTTATGATAAAAATGCTCACAATTTTTAAAAATAAAATGTATTTTATTTTTAACAATAAATACGTATTTAGAAAAAAAATTAAATTTTTTTTTTTTAAATTCCGGTACTGATCGAGAGCGTTCTGTGCCTCGTAATTAATGATATATTTATTTCGTTTTTCCGTTTACAATGTTGCTTTGATAAAGACATATTCATAATGTCGAAACAGATTTCTGTCAGCAAAAGCAAAACTTTTAACATCTTGTTTTTTCTACAAAACTTTCTACACACACACACACACACACACACACACACACACACACACACACACACACACACACATATATATATATATATATATATATATATATATATATATATATATATTATAAAAAGTAAGGTCCGCAAAATGTATTTTGTTCTCAGAAAAAAATTTAATTCTTTTTGTTTTACATATGCAACACGTGTTTCAGATCTTCTGGTATCTTCTTCAGGCTTTGATTGATAATATTATCAATCAAAGCCTGAAGAAGATACAGAAGATCTGAAACACGTGTTGCATATGTAAAACAAAAAGAATTAAATTTTTTTTTCTGAGACAAAATACATTTTGCGGACCTTCCTTTTTTTTTTTTTAATAAAATATTGAATTTTCTCCGTTGGAACCAGAACAACATTTTATATAATATATATATATATATATATATATATTTATATATATATATATATATATATATAATAAATTTTTAATATTAATTCAAACTAATATTAAATTGTGTGTACACTATTTTTTGGGGAGTAAGTCTCCATGCTAATTATTAAAGAAAAATGAGAAACTTTCCCTCGAATAATTCCAGCAGTTATTGGGTTAACCCCCGCGATATGTGAAGTTTATGAATCAACATAGAAAATGCATGAGAAATATTAAAACAATTATGTTCTATAATTGCGACTATAAATCATCCATTCAACATAAACTAGAAATGAAATGTGCAAGATGACCTCGTTGTATATTTAAAAGTGATTAATATCAGCTTCACACTGTAGTTTACATTTAGTTTGTGAATAGACATAAAAAAATTGCGAAAACTTTTTCAGTGATTTCCTGTTAATTTTTACAGTTTGACAAGATTATTGTTTCTTGTCACGTAACATCACCACAGGGATTTGCTTCAGAGATTACTAACCATATAATTTCAATGTTTATAAGACACAGATGTTGAAATTTATACCGGTCTTTTTTTTTAACGTTTGATTTTATTAATTTATGACTAAGAAAAAAAATCTGGATTTATTTATCTATTTGTCTATTCATTTTTGTTTATTCAATTAGGAGGGTCTATTTTCGGAGGGTTGCTAAGGGTAGTTCATTAGATATTAAATATATTTAGTATCACAATCTCCTGAGGATGACCAGAGAAATGGTTGAAAGCGCTTGGGTTAAAAATATGGCGCAATTTCTTCACCATCTGGATTTCGATCTACGAACAAATACTAGAAGACTTGAACGTCTACAAATGAAGAAGAAATATTCCGAGGGTTGCTAAGGTTAGTTCATTAGATATTAAAGATCAGAGAAATGGTTGAAAGCGCTTGGGTTAAAAATATAAAAATATTGGACAATTTCTTCACCGTCTGGATTCCGATCTGCGAAAAACTACAAGAAGCCTACAAGGACGACCAGAGAAATGGTTGAAAGCGCTTTTATACATCTGGATTTATTAATCTATTTCTATATTTATTTTTGTTTATTCAATTAGGAGGGTCTATTTTCGGAGGGTTGCTAAGGTTAGTTCATTAGATATTAAAGATGTTTAGTATCACAATCCCCAGAGGACGACCGGAGAAATGGTTGAAAGCGCTTTTATACATCTGGATTTATTAATCTAATTGTATATTTATTTTTGTTTATTCAATTAGGAGGCTCTATTTTCGGAGGGTTGCTATGGTTAGTTCATTAGATATTAAATATATTTAGTATCACAATCCTCTGAGGACGACCAGAGAAATGGTTGAAAGCGCTTGGGTTAAAAATATGGGGCAATTTCTTCAACATCTGGATTTCGATCTACGAACAAATACTAGAAGACTTGAACGTCTACAAATGAAGATCATAAAGAAGAAATATTCCGAGGGTTAGTTCATTAGATATTAAAGATATGTAGAATCACAATCTCATGAGGACGACAAGAGAAATGGTTGAAAGCGCTTTTATACATCTGGATTTATTAATCTATTTGTTTATTTATTTTTGTTTATTCAATTAGGATGGTCTATTTTCGGAGGGTTGCTAAGGGTAGTTTATTAGATATTAAAGATGTTTAGTATCACAATCCCCAGAGGACGACCGGAGAAATGGTTGAAAGCGCTTTTATACATCTGGATTTATTAATCTAATTGTATATTTATTTTTGTTTATTCAATTAGGAGGTTCTATTTTCGGAGGGTTGCTATGGTTAGTTCATTAGATATTAAAGATATTTAGTATCACAATCCTCTGAGGACGACCAGAGAAATGGTTGAAAGCGCTTGGGTTAAAAAATATAAAATATTGGACAATTTCTTCACCGTCTGGATTCCGATCTGCCCACAAGGACGACCAGAGAAATGGTTGAAAGCGCTTTTATACATCTGGATTTATTAATCTATTTGTTTATTTATTTTTGTTTATTCAATTAGTATCACAATCCTCTGAGGACAAGAGAAATGGTTGAAAGTGCTTGGGTTAAAAAATATGGGTCAATTTCTTCATCATCTGGATTTCGATCTACGAACAAATACTAGAAGACTTGAACGTCTACAAATGAAAAAGAAATATTCCGAGGTTTGCTAAGGTTAGATCATTAGACATTAAAGATATGTAGAATCACAATCCTCTGAGAACCAGAGAAATGGTTGAAAGCGCTTGGGTTAAAAATATAAAATATTGGACAATTTCTTCACCGTCTAGATTCCGATCTGCCTACAAAGACGACCAGAGAAATGGTTGAAAGCGCTTTTATACATCTGGATTTATTAATCTATTTGTATATTTATTTTTGTTTATTCAATTAGGAGGGTCTATTTTCGGAGGGTTGCTAAGGTTAGTTCATTAGATATTAAAGATATTTAGTATCACAATCCTCTGAGGACGACCAGAGAAATGGTTGAAAGCGCTTGGGTTAAAAATATAAAAATATTGGACAATTTCTTCACCGTCTAGATTCCGATCTGCCTACAAGGACGACCAGAGAAATGGTTGAAAGCGCTTTTATACATCTGGATTTATTAATCTTTTTGTTTATTCAATTAGTATCACAATCCTCTGAGGACAAGAGAAATGGTTGAAAGTGCTTGGGTTAAAAATATGGGGCAATTTCTTCACCATCTGGATTTCGATCTACGAACAAATACTAGAAGACTTGAACGTCTACAAATGAAGAAGAAATATTCCGAGGGTTGCTAAGGTTAGTTCATTAGATATTAAAGATATGTAGAATCACAATCTCGTGAGGACGACCAGAGAAATGGTTGAAAGCGCTTGGCTTAAAGATATAAAAATATTGGACAATTTCTTCACCGTCTAGATTCCGTTCTGCCTACAAGGACGACCAGAGAAATGGTTGAAAGCGCTTTTATACATCTTGATTTATTAATCTATTTGTTTATTTATTTTTGTTTATTCAATTAGTATCACAATCCTCTGAGGACAAGAGAAATGGTTGAAAGTGCTTGGGTTAAAAATATGGGTCAATTTCTTCATCATCTGGATTTCGATCTACGAACAAATACTAGAAGACTTGAACGTCTACAAATGAAGAAGAAGTATTCCGAGGGTTGCTAAGGTTAGTTCATTAGATATTAAAGATATGTAGAATCACAATCTCGTGAGGACGACCAGAGAAATGGTTGAAAGCGCTTGGGTTAAAAAATATAAAATATTGGACAATTTCTTCACCGTCTGGATTCCGATCTGCCTACAAGGACGACCAGAGAAATGGTTGAAAGCGCTTTTATACATCTGGATTTATTAATCTATTTGTATATTTATTTTTGTTTATTCAATTAGAAGATTCTATTTTCGGAGGGTGGCTAAGGTTAGTTCATTAGATATGAATATGTTTAGTATCACAATCCTCTGAGGACCAGAGAAATGGTTGAAAGTGCTTGGGTTAAAAATATGGGGCAATTTCTTCACCATCTGGATCTCGATCTACGAACAAATACTAGAAGACTTGATTGAACGTCTACAAATGAAAAAGAAATATTCCGAGGGTTGCTAAGGTTAGTTCATTAGATATAAAGATATGTAGAATCACAATCTCCTGAGGACGACCAGAGAAATGATTGAAAGCGCTTGGGTTAAAAAATATAAAATATTGGACAATTTCTTTACCGTCTAGATTCCGATCTGCCTACAAGGACGACCAGAGAAATGGTTGAAAGCGCTTTTATACATCTGGATTTATTAATCTATTTGTTTATTTATTTTTGTTTATTCAATTAGGAGGGTCTATTTTCGGAGGGTTGCTATGGTTAGTTCATTAGATATGAAAGATGTTTAGTATCACAATCCCCAGAGGACGACCAGAGAAATGGTTGAAAGCGCTTTTATACATCTGGATTTATTTATCTATTTGTCTATATATTTTTGTTTATTCAATTAGGAGAATCTATTTTCGGAGGGCTGCTAAGGTTAGTTCATTATATATTAAATATATTTAGTATCACAATCCTCTGAGGACCAGAGAAATGGTTGAAAGCGCTTGGGTTAAAAATATGGGGCAATTTCTTCAACATCTGGATTTCGATCTACGAACAAATACTAGAAGACTTGAACGTCTACAAATGAAGATCATAAAGAAGAAATATTCCGAAGGTTAGTTCATTAGATATTAAAGATATGTAGAATCACAATCTCATGAGGACGACCAGAGAAATGGTTGAAAGCGCTTTTATACATCTGGATTTATTAATCTATTTGTCTATTTATTTTTGTTTATTCAATTAGGATGGTCTATTTTCGGAGGGTTGCTAAGGGTAGTTCATTAGATATTAAAGATATTTAGTATCACAATCCCCTGAGGACGACCAGAGAAATGGTTGAAAGCGCTTGGGTTAAAAATATGGGGCAATTTCTTCACCATCTGGATCTCGATCTACGAAAAACTACTAGAAGCCTTGAACGTCTACAAATGAAGATCATAAAGAAAAAATATTCCGAGGGTTGCTAAGGTTAGTGCATTAGATATTAAAGATATGTAGAATCACAATCTCGTGAGGATGACCAGAGAAATGGTTGAAAGCGCTTGGGTTAAAAATATAAAAATATTGGAAAATTTCTTCACCGTCTGGATTCCGATCTACGAAAAAATTACTTGAAGCCTACAAGGACGACCAGAGAAAATGGTTGAAAGCGCTTTTATACATCTGGATTTATTAATCTATTTGTCGATTTATTTTTGTTTATTCAATTAGGAGGTTCTATTTTCGGAGGGTTGCTATGATTAGTTCATTAGATATGAAATATGTTTAGTATCACAATCATCTGAGGACAAGAGAAATGGTTGAAAGTGCTTGGGTTTAAAATAAGGGGCAATTTCTTCACCATCTGGATCCCGATCTACGAAAAACTACTAGAAGCCTACAAATGAAAATCATAAAGAAGAAATATTCCGTGGTCTTTAACAATACCTGCCTAAATTATATATACTAGCAAATATATGCACCCTCCGGGTGCAAGTATTTAAGTTTTAATATAATAAAATATCATATTAATTTAGAAAGGCTGATGAAACTGAATAAGAATTCAGATAAAAAATTTGGAACAGAGGGAGTATGATTGAAAAATAGAACAACTTTGAAAGTAACTCTTCCATTATTTTCCATTACTCCTCTCTTTCATTGGTAAATTTTCCTAATTTAACTATTTAGTTAAAATAGGAAGTAAAGAATAAAAATACAGTTATTTTTTCTTGTTAATGGATTTCTTTTAAGATTTATCTCTGAGATTTTAGATAATATTCATTAAGATAAAACCAAACAATTAGAAATCAATAATACTAAGCACATATTTATTAAAATCAGATTTTTAATATCAATATGCAAATTAGCCTTCCCATTCACACTGTAAACTGCTATTTTGTTGTATATATAAATACAATTGCATGTTATTCTTAAGTAGATATGGTCAACAGTATTAATAATGTAAAACCGTTTTTATTAATAATTGAGGTTTAAATAAAAATAAAATCCTATAGAATGTGACGTAAGGGAATTGTTACTTGAATAGTAATATAGTTTCGGTTACAGACAGAAAAACACACAATCTCCATTATAATAAGATATATATATATATATATATATATATATAATTCATCCACGGACACGTGTTTCGATGTTTACGTCTCATCAGTGCGGCCGACTTTTTTAACAGTTACCTCTAGCCGGGAGCGAAATCCGACAGAATTTTCGTCTGCCAAGCTCCTTACCCTTACGACCGTTGGTGACTGTCAGTTAGGAGCGAACGATTAGCTGATACATACTTCAGGATGTATGTTTTTACAATCACCTGAGAACTCAAGTCTGTAAACAACAGGCGAGTAAATGCTTTACGCTAAACGGTCAAAGTTCAACTAATGTCTCCCCTACAGTGCTCTACCAATAAAATTGGGAGCATATGAATCATTCACCCACAGACACGTTGTTTCGACGTTTACGTCTCATCAATATATATATATATATATATATATAATAAAGATAAATCTAATGAGTCAGACGAACCTACTAAAAGTTTTGCTTAATGCTCTTCAGGGCTAAGATCTGACTAAAGAGAGTCAAATCTTAGCCCTGAAGAGCATAAGCCGAACCATTTAGTAGGTTCGTCTGACTCATTAGATTTATCTTCATTATTTGCTCTACTTAGGTATTGAGCACTTTTTACTTATTAGCTTTAGTCTCCTGGCGGGTTTGTATGAATATATATATCTTATGTATATATATGCATATAAATTGTTTTTTCTTTTGGCCAAAATATTGTACTAATAGATTATTTTTTGTTGGTACGATTATCTTGGTCTTTTCTTTTTTACAAAATTTTTTTCTTCCCAGTTGATGTTTGGTAGTATATTTTTACAATCAAACTATTTGCTGGGTTTTTTCTCACCGCGAGGATTTACCAACAAGTTTGGTATATATATATATATATAATGGCTATCAACTCGTGTTCGAGTAAGACCATTTCCTGTTTTTGTTTATCTTTTTATTTATTTTTTATTATCATCCTAGTTAGGTGCCAGTAGCATTTGACACTCTTTGCTTGTGTTTTCTCAGATGACTCACCAGGCCAGCCCTGGAGAGATATACTCTTCCACATAAACTACATGTTGGAAATTCTCCACTTTGAATGTTGCTGGATTGAAAATTACCCTTTGTAATAGCCCGCTTCAATTTTTGGTGTTTAATTCGGTTTTGACTCAAATTCTTCCACATACAGGTATATGGTGGTTCTCCAGCCAGGTCTATTACAAGCTAGCTTCTCCCAGTCCTCCACAGCAATAGCAGTGTTCTTCAGAGTGTCCTTGAGGCAGTTCTCAAACCTCAATTTGGGTTTGCACTGACGACGTTTGAGGTTTAAGGACTGCCTCAAGGACACTCTGAAGAACACTGCTATATATATGAAATATATATATATATATATTTATTTATTTTACAATGTTTTCATAGATCAATGTTCATTATCAACGACCGCGGTTTCATGCCGAAGCAATCATCAGGTTGAAAAGTAAGATCCAATGGTGTCTGTTGTGGTTCTTTACTCAAAGACACATTTGAGTAAAGAACCACAACAAACACCATTGGATCTTACTTTTCAACCTGATGATTGCTTCGGCATGAAACCGCGGTCGTTGATAATGAACATTGATCTATGAAAACATTGTAAAATAAATAAATATTAGCTCTTACAAACTGTGATTGAGCACTGTATTTTCTTTGTTTCATCGCAAAAGAAATTTTGTTTTTACATATACCTATATATATATATATATATATATATATATGGTAGAAATGTGAGGAGGTTAATCCGACAGTATGTGGAGAAAAGTAGACAAACATCAAGTTTCCACAACATCCCGTGTTTGTCTACTTTCCTCCACACACACACATATATATATATATATAAGGAAAAAAAGACAAAAAAGAAAAAAAAGGAGAAAGATAAATATTTTTCAACTCAAAGAACTTTTAAAAAATCAAACCCAAAGGTAAGACTATCTATTTGGTTTTGGTTTGTTTTGTTTTACGGCATATCAACCTCAGTGGGTCATTTAATGCCGATAGAGTTTTGAAATAAATCAATTCTTAATGGATAATACAATTTTTTATAAATACATTTTTTTATTTAACCCATAGATGGGACCCTAACAAGTACTACCACTCCGGGTCAGAGTGGACCAGGGAGCAATGGTGATAAAGGGGTGCTCCACATTCCCCAAACCTCCAGAACTGGAAACTCACCATCAGATAGAGTTTAACGTCATTCCCAGGACATGTAGACCCTCAGTCACCGCCTTCTAGCACACAGATGGTAAAAAGGGGTTGGGCTTGCCATAAGGGCAATAGGGTTGGGGCAATCATATAGGTGCTAGGGCTTGACATGACAAGCCGATTGATCGGAGGGGGCCTCTCCGACCGCCTTTCTAGCCCAAGAAAGGGCCAAAGTGTATCTATTTGGACTTTGACAAGAACGAATCTTATTATAATGGAGACCCTGTGTTATTCTGTCTGTAACCGAAACTATATTACTATTCAAGTCACAATTACCTTAGTTATTAACGTCACATTCTCCATGATTTTTATTTTCATTTAAACCTCATTTATTAATAAAATTGTTTTGCATTATTAATACTGTTGGTATCTCCATACTAGATATTTACCACGTACCTCACGTGTACAGGTTAGGCACAAGGTCCTATTAATGTGGGACCACCCACAAGCCGATACTCATGGGTGGCGGGTGCAAAAATGCGTTGATCCCGTTGGCTATTCTCCCTCAACGAGGGAGGGGGCGCCTCAGGCACTGGGTTATAAACCCAGCCCTGACCCTTTAAGTAAAAGGGCAGGTGTTGCTTGGGGGATGGCCTACTGGGATTAACGATGTTAACTCCGAAACCGGTGTTAGAGGTAATTGCCTCATACCCCACTTGTATGGGCTGGGCACAAGGCCTCGTTTTAACGTTGGCCCACCCACAAGCCGAAGCTCATGGGTGGGAAAGAACAAAAATTGCGTCGATCCCTTCGGCATTCCCCCACTAGGGGGGCGCCTCATGCGCTGGGCAATAAACCCAGCACTGCCCCTTTAAATCAAGGGGGAAGGTATTGCCTGTGGTGGGGGGACAGCCCCCTGGGATCGACGCTATATGTGTGGAACATATGTCCTTACTAATAACACGCAATTGTATTTATGTACACAACAAAATAGCTGTTTACAGTGTGAACGTGAAGGCTAATTTGCATATTGATATTAAGAATATGATTTTAATTAATATGTGTTTGGTATTATTGATTTGTTCGTTTTCATCTTAATGAATATAAGCAAAAATCGGAGATAAATCTTAAAAGAAACCCATTAACAAGAAGAAATAATTGTAATTTTATTCTTTACTTCCTCTTTTAACTAACTAGTTAAATTAGGAAAATTTAGCAATGAAAGACGGGAGTGATGGAAGCGTAAATTGTTTTATTTTTCGATTATACCCCACCTGTTTCAAATCTTTTTATCTGAATTCTTATTTAGTTTCATTAACCCTTCTAATTGAATTACATTAATACTTGAGTACTTGCACCTGGAGTGTGCATATATTTGCTAGTATCTTAAATTGTGGTAATACCAATCGTAATTGGAGCACTCGGAAAACCCCCAATAACCCAGGAAAGAGAACGGGGGAACTATAAATCTGTGTGAGAACTGAGACAGTTCAAACCTGCTGTCAAGAATATTAGCTCTTTGCCAACATTAAGCCGCTCGCAGTGGCTCACCCAACATGGATATCCGTAAACGGCGAGTACAAAAACTGATGGTTAGTCCATTATATTTTAGCAGAAGGACTCCGACTACAATAATGATAGGACTTTATTTGATGAAAAGGGGTTGGGGCTTGCCATAAGGGCAATAGGGTTGGGAAAATCATATAGGTGCTAGGGCTAGACGTGACCAGCCGATTGATCGGTGGGGGTCTCTCCGACCGCCCGTCTAGCCCAAGATAGGGCCAAAGTGGAGTATTGCAAGTCATGAACTGCTCATCCACCTGGGTTCTATCCTTAAGCATCCCGGGTCGCCACCCGCGGCCAACAGGTGGCCCCATTGGGGGATTCTTACCCCTCTGCAGAGGTGCAGTCGATGCATTCTAACGCCCCAGCCGACAGGGCGATTATATATATATATATATATATATATATATATATATATATATGAGAGTAAGTAAATAAACAATGTATTTATTTGATATTTAGTTAATAATTAATGAATTTAGGCGGGCATATATGTTCAAATGTAAGGCTAAACAAATCGAAAAAATGTAAATCCCTGAATGTACATTTCAACCTATTAGATCTCATCAGCAAAGTTATAGACATGGGAGACTGCTTCATGTATATATATATATATATATATATATATATATATATATATATATATAAATAATTTCCAATTTTTATATAAATAAATTTCAATTTTTACAATCTTGGGTAAATAGTTAACCAAGGCTAGGCCTAGGCCATTTGGTACGCTTACAATTTTCAGCTGCCAAAGTCAATAAATAGTGTTGGAGAGTATCGGATGATACTCGAGTTTTTATGAGGAGTATTTATGATATTTATGAGAGTTTTCCTTGCCATTCTTCGGGGATATAACTGCCTTTCTTAAAAAAAACCAATAAAAAAAAAAGAAAACAAACAAAAAGTCTTTGTTTTTTTAAGTAACAAAAAAAAGAAAAAAGAAAAAAAAAAAAAAAAGAAAGAAAAAAGAAAAAAGAAAAAAAGAAATAGATAGAAATAAAAGAAAGAAAAAAAGGAAAAAGAAGAACAAAAAGAAGAAAAAGAAAAAAAGAAAAAAAAAAGAAAAAAGAAGACAAAAAGAAGAAAAAAAGAAAGAAGAAAAAAGAAAAAAAAGATAGAAAAAAAGAAAGAAAGAAAAGAAAAAGAAGAAAAAAAGAAGAAAAAAAGAAGAAAAAAAAAAAAGAAAAAAAAAAAGAAAAAAAATAGAAAAACGAAAAAAGAAGAAAAAAGAAGAAAAAAAGAAAGAGAAAAAGAAAAAAGAGAAAAAAGAAAAAGAAAAAAGAAAAACAAAGATAGAAAAAAAAGAAAGAAAGAAAAAAAAAGAAAAAAAGAGAAATCAGAAAAAAAAGATAGAAAAAAAAAGAAAGAAAAAAAAGCTTAGAAAAAAAACGATAAAAAAAGAAAAAAAAAAGAAAAAAGAAAGAAATCAGAAAAAAGAAATGTCTTAAATTTTCAACTACAAATGATGGGAACATTAAAAAAAAAAAAAATGTTTTAGATTTTTTTATCAGACTCCGAAAAAGTTGTAAAGATTCCATTGCCCGAAGATTTCAACACGTGGAAGAGAGCGTGCATCTTTTAACATGTAAGACCACACATTCAAATAGTCTCAGGTTTCTTGAAATTCTAAAAGTAGTCTCTCTCTCTCCTCCTACCCCCTCTCTCTCTCTCTCTCTCTCTCTCTCTCTCTCTCTCACCCTCTATTTGTTATCGCACAGCTGCGACATTTTACTTATTCCGATGTCGGCCATGTTAGCTAAACAGCTGCAAATCAAATCGTATTAAAGAAAGGTAACTGGAAAGGCCGAAAAAACGAAAATTCTTTTTTTTCTTTTTTTTTATACTCAAACTTCGGCATTGCATTTAAATTTTGCTGTGTTTATAATATATATATATATATCTCTCTCTCTCTCTCTCTCTCTCTCTCTCTCTCTCTATTATATATATATTATATAATATATATATGGAGAATATGTGTTTAAATGAAGTCGAACCTAATTTATGAAAGTTAATTAATTAATAATTAATTAATTAGGCGGATTACCTATTAAATTTAAGGCTAAACAAATCGAGAAAATCAATCTCTGTATGTACATTTCGGTGTATTTACTTCTCATATATATATATATATATATATATATATATATATATATATATATATATATGAGAAGTAAATACACAAGCGATGTGTTTATGATATGGCTTTTTTTAGCCGACAATTTTTGGGAGATATGTGCTTAATTGAAGTCGTTCCTAATTTGAAAGTTATTGATTAATAATTAATTAATTAGGCGGACATAACTATTAAAATGTAAGGCTAAACAAATCGAGAAAAATCAATCCCTGTATGTACATTTCGGCCCATTAGGCCTCATCAGCAGAGCTATAGATAGAAAGACCGCCTTGTGCGTGACTCGATCCTTGACTATAAGCTGACAGGCAAGGACCGTAACCCCTACACCAACCGGACTTTCTTAGATTTTTCGTTTTGTTTAGAAGTAGGTTTTTATTCCTCTTATAGTGACTTCTTCTACACGACAGTATGAGAAGTAAATACACAAGCGATGTGTTTTGATATCGCTATTTTTAGCCGACAATTTTTGGGACAATATGTGCTTAATTGAAGTCTCACCCAATTTTGAAAGTTAATTAATTAATAATGAATTAATTAGGCGGGCATATATATATATATATATATATATATATATATATATATACACACACACACACACACACACACACACATATAATATATATATATATATATATATCATCCGAAGGAATCCAATTTAAAAAACAAACAAACAACCCCCCCCAAAAAAACAGGCAACACACAATAAATAAACAGTCGGATATATATATATATATATATATATATATATATAATATATATATATATATATATTTGTCAGTGTGGCCTAAAGTCGGTATCAGACAGACAGCGAGGAAGTCTACCCCCTTTTCACTAGCGCTAGACCAAGGAGATTGTTTTTGCGTCTGAGGTGGAGCTTCTTACTTAACCGCACATTTTTTTGTTGTGTAAAATGTGTAAAATTTTATAAAGATTTTTTTATCTCCTGTCATCTATAAAACATCCATCAATTTCTTCACCCCTTATTACATCCTGATGAAGGTTTAAAGAAACCGAAACGTTTAAGCGTCGATGAATAAATTCATCTAATTTTGGAACACTTGTTTTTCAAATTTCTTAATATTGTCGGATTTATTTCCATATTTACTCCCATATATATAATATATATATATATATATATATATATATATATATATATAAGACGAAACGGTTTCGTCTTACCTGATGAATGCTTTCAGCAAGAAACCGCTGGTTTGTAATACCGTTCCCGTAATTAATAAATAAAAAGCAAAAACTTTTATTTGTTTGATTCCTCATTGAACTATCAACGCTCTATCACAGATATTGAGCACTCTCTTCTAATAACACTGTACGTTGGATTACTTACTTTTTCTAGTATACTAGTGCCAACCATACACATTAATATAATAATAATAATAATATAATAATAATAATATTATATATATATATATATATATATATAATATATGAAAATGACCAGTTAAAAATTTAAGAAGTAATTAAAAAATAAAAATCCAACGATCAGAGGGGCAAGGTGGCCGATCCCTCTGGATAATAATAATAAAAATGTATTGAAGAGACGAACCCCCATTATGACACTATCTAGCGAACTAATTCTTAGCCATAAATACCCCCCCCTAAGATGATGAGAAGAATTGTAATCGAACCCTTTCAGGATTTTACAGAAAATTGTATATTAAACCTCATGAATTTTCTGTTTACCATCTAGACATATATAAAGGACAGTTGTGTTGTTTGTATGTCCGGGGGAAACTACAAAAAACTATTGACGACAAAAATATAAATATATATACGCTGTAACGTAGGGTTTAAAGTTCAACATACTTTGGATACAAATAACTCCGACAAAGGTTAATAGACAAACATTTAATAACACAGCACATGGATAACAGTAGAATACAACGTTCATAAAAAGGGTAAACAGAGTTACACAAATAAAGATACACATTCATGAAAGATACAGAGTATAACATAAAAGAGTACAGACATGAGACTAGCGATAGTCCATGCTGTAAAGAACTTACAGTAATGTAAGGGGGGCGGAGCCCCACGAGAGGGTTTAGATAGAATCTACCCCATGTGGCACGTAGTTGCTGAAAACTATAAAGAGGACGAAAGGCTTTGAAACCGGCGCTTTTATACTGGTGCCTAGCGGGCATCATCAAACTAAAAGGGGCAGACAACTCCACCGGCGAATACAAACTAATGCTACAACACATTCCATACCACCAGATCTTGTTTTTTGAACAAAATAATGAAATTGATTCATATTTCTGAAGATAATTAAAATAAAATTTGAATGATAACAGCATGGATTTTTTGTATTTAATATTTTAAATAGGATACATTATTTTTTTCCCATTCTTTTTCGGTGTCTGGTCAAGGTTTTTTTACGTAGGGATTTTAAAGGGGCATCCTGCGAGGATCCAACTCGCGATTCAACAATAATGTATCTGTGAGACAACCTTTTTACCCCCACCCACTACCCAGTGGTGCCGGGTAGACAGTTCTAGTTACAATAAAGTCTACGGTCGGATGATACTCATAGGTATACACTGATGCCTGTGAGTAGAAATAGATCTACAACCGCAAAATGACGATTTAAAGCTTTTCTTTACCAAATATATATATATATATATATTATATATATATATATATATATATATAAATATTCATTGTATGATGTAATTCTGTGAACCCGGAGTTTTCACGCCTCTTATACATTCATCAGACAAGAATGCATGAGATTAATGACATGCACGACTCCCCATACACTTCCGTTTGTTGTGCAGTCAGTGAGGCCAGTGACAAAGCCTCGATTGACAAAAAAAAATACAAATACGTATTGAATGGTCGAAGGAGAACATGAAAGTCGATTTCTCAAAAGTACTGCTCATAGATGAAACTCGTGCAACACTTGATGGCCCTGATGGCTGGAGCAAAGGTTGGGTCGTAAATGGACGAGATCCTCATCACGCTTTAGACGCCAACAAGGAGGAGGAGGTATTATGATTTGGCTGGTATTATTGGAGGTATCAAATGGTTGGCCTGTGGAGAGTGCCTGAGTACGAAAATAACCACAGATGCTTATATGCCTTCCTCAAAGAGCACCTGGAATCTTGACTAAAAAGGCAGAGAAACCTTCAGGAGAACCATCATATTTTTGCAAGATAATGTCCTTGCATTAAGCACATAAAACTACGGTTTACCTTGCAAAAAATTAGGCTTCTGGTGATCTCGGAAGATGAACTGGCCGACCAATTCTCCAGACTTAACCAATTGAAAACTTGTGGAGCATTCTGAAGCAACGTGTTTATGAAAATGGACGCCAATTAGAACAAAGATGACTTGTGACAGGAAATAGTCAACGTATCACGTTGAAATTACATCATTGGAGAGCCAGAAATGGACATGTTCGATGGACCGCGCCTTTTCCAAGTCATTTTTTAAAAAGGATCACATATCATTTTTGAATACTTTTTTTTTTATTTTATTTAATTTTATCTTAGTTACTGTATGTATCCATAAAATCTATAAATGAAACAATAAAAGTATTATTTCTTTTTTTTACAGGGGTTTTTAATTACACCTCGCTAATAATTGACACATGATAATTTCAGTAAATTAGATAATGACCGTAAACTTCTGTTCATTTTCGTAGAACCTTACAATTTTACGGAGTATATGTATATACAGGCTGTTATTATTCTCTGATAATTACGTTAAATTCCAATCCGTAGTTTGTGGATAGGAGGGAAAAGTGTCACTTCTTTAATAATTTGAAACGCAGTGTATTACTTATATATTAGAATATTTATTATCTAGACTAGCAAATATATGCACCCTCCGGGTGCAAGTATTTTAGTTAAATTTTATAATAAAATATGATATTAAATTAGAAAGGCTAAGAACTGAATAAGAATGTAGATAAAAAGATTTTGAACAGAGGATGTATGATTGAAAAATAGAACAACTTTGAAACTAACTCTTCCATCATTTTCCGTTACTCCCTTTTCATTGGTAAATTTTCCTAATTAAACTGTTTAGTTAAAATAGGAAGTAGAGAATAATATTACAGTTATTTCTTCTTGTTAAGGGATTTCTTTTAAGATTTATTGAGAGAATTTTTGCTCATATTCAATAAGATAAAACCAAACAATTAGAAATCATAATAACTAAGCATATATTTTATTAAAATCAATTTTTTAAGATCAATTGCAAATTAGCCTTCCCATTCATACTGTAAACCTCTATTTTGTTGTGTATATAAATACAATTGCATGTTATTAGTATGTAGATATGGTCAACAGTGTAAGTAATAATAAAACAATTTTATTAATAATTGAGGTTTAAAATAAAAATAAAATCATGGAGAATATGATGTAAATAACTAAAGGAATTGTGACTTGTATAGTAATATAGTTTCGGTTACAGACAGAAAACACACAATTCCATTATAATAAATGTAGATATAAGTAAGAAAGTAACCGCTTGATTACCTTATTTTAAAAATGTATCAATAAATTACATAAATCAGAGAATGTATTTAATTCTAAATATTATAAAATTCTGAACTAGGGTTAGGGTTAGGGGTTAGGGTTAGAGTTAGAGTTAGCAGTTATTATTATAACTTTTTTCATTACTTTTGACACAACCTTGTATTTTTAGGCAATTGAATATTCTTCCCTTAACCATTAGGCTTATGGTTAAGTCACATTGAAAGCACACGGTTCTCACTAAATCAAAAATAAGTGCCTGTTCGGTACTTAAATGGGTGACCATTTAAGCAACATCAGGTACTGTAAGTAAACTGATATAAAAAAAATGATTCGGCATTAAATGACCCGAAAAGGTTGATATGCCTTAAAACAAAATGATCCAACCAACCATTAAAGAATAAAAACTTATATAAATAGAGTCACGGTTCACATCTTTAACAAGTTTTTATCTCTTTAATGTTGGTGTGGATCATTTGTTTTAAGGCATATCAACCTTTTCGGGTCATTTAATGCCGAATCATTTTTTTTATATCAGTTTACTTACAGTACTGATGTTGCTTAAATGGTCACCCATTTAAGTACCGAACAGGCACTTATTTTTGATTTAGTGAGAACCGGTGCTTTCAATGTGACTTAACCATTAAGCCTAATGGTTAAGGGAAGAATATTCAATTGCCTAAAAATACAAGGTTGTGTCAAAAAGTAATGAAAAAAGTTATAATAATAACTGCTAACTCTAACTCTAACCCTAACCCCTAACCCTAACCCTAGTTCAGAATTTTATAATATTTTAGAATTAAATACATCTCTGATTTATGTAAATTATTGATACATTTTTAAAATAAGGTAATCAAGCGGTTACTTTACTTACTTATATCTACATCTTATTATAATGGAGATTGTGTGTTTTCTGTCTGTAACCGAAACTATATTACTATACAAGTCACAATTCCTTTAGTTATTTACATCATATTCTCCATGATTTTATTTTTATTTAACCTCAATTATTAATAAAATTGTTTTATATTACTTACACTGTTGACCATATCTACATACTAATAACATGCAATTGTATTTATATACACAACAAAATAGAGGTTTACAGTATGAATGGGAAGGCTAATTTGCATATTGATCTTAAAAAATTGATTTTAATAAATATATGCTTAGTATTATTGATTTCTAATTGTTTGGTTTTATCTTATTGAATATGAGCAAAAATCTCTTCAATAAATCTTAAAAGAAATCCCTTAACAAGAAGAAATAACTGTAATATTATTCTCTACTTCCTATTTTAACTAAACAGTTTAATTAGGAAAATTTACCAATGAAAGACGGGAGTAACGGAAAATGATGGAAGAGTTAGTTTCAAAGTTGTTCTATTTTTCAATCATACATCCTCTGTTCAAAATCTTTTTATCTACATTCTTATTCAGTTTCATTAGCCTTTCTAATTTAATATCATATTTTATTATAAAATTTAACTAAAATACTTGCACCCGGAGGGTGCATATATTTGCTAGTCTAGATAATAAATATTCTAATATAATAAGTAATACACTGCGTTTCAAATTATTAAAGAAGTGACACTTTTCCCTCCTATCCACAAACTACGGATTGGAATTTAACGTAATTATCAGAGAATAATAACAGCCTGTATATACATATACTCCGTAAAAATTGTAAGGTTCTACGAAAATGAACAGAAGTTACGGTCATTTATCTAATTTACTGAAATTATTCATGTGTCAAATTATTAGCGAGGTGTAATAAAAACCCCTGTAAAAAAAAGAAAATAATACTTTTATTGTTTCATTTATAGATTTTATGGATACATACAGTAACTAAGATAAAATTAAATAAAAATAAAAAAAAGTATTCAAAAATGATATGTGATCCTTTTTAAAAAATGACTTGGAAAAGGCGCAGGTCCATCGAACATGTCCATTTCTGGCTCTCCAATGATGTAATTTCACGTGATACGTTGACTATTTCCTGTCACAAGTCATCTTTGCTTCTAAATTGGCGTCCATTTTCATAAACACGTTGCTTCAGAATGCTCCACAAGTTTTCAATTGGGTTTAAGTCTGGAGAATTGGTCGGCCAGTTCATCTTCCGAGATCACCAGAAGCCTAATTTTTGCAGGTAAACCGTAGTTTTATGTGCTTAATGCAAAGGGACATTATCTTGCAAAAATATGATGGTTCTCCTGAAGGTGATTCTCTGCCTTTTTAGTCAAGATTCCAGGTGCTCTTTGAGGAAGGCTATATAAGCATCTGTGGTTATTTTCGTACCTTCAGGCACTCTCCACAGGCCAACCATGATACCTCCAATAATACCAGCCCAAATCATAATACCTCCTCCTCCTTGTTGGCGTCTAAAGCGGTGATGAGGATCTCGTCCATTTACGACCCAACCTTTGCTCCAGCCATCAGGGCCATCAAGTGTTGCACGAGTTTCATCTATGAGCAGTACTTTTGAGAAATCGACTTTCATGTTCTCCTTCGACCATTTCATACGTATTTGTATTTGTATTTTTGTCAATCGAGGCTTTGTCACTGGCCTCACTGACTGCACAACAAACGGAAGTGTATGGGGAGTCGTGCATGTCATTAATCTCATGCATTCTTGTCTGATGAATGTATAAGAGGCGTGAAACTCCGGGTTCACAGAATTACCATCATACAATGAATATATATATATATATATATATATATATATATATATATATATATACTCATATATTTGGTAAAGAAAAAGCTTTAAAATCGGTCATTTTGCGGTTGTAGATCTATTTCTACTCACAGGCATCAGTGTATACCTATGAGTATCATCCGACCGTAGACTTTATTGTAAACTAGAACTGTCTACCCGGCACCACCTGGGTAGTGGGTGGGGGGTAAAAAGGTTGTCTCACAGATACATTATTGTTGAATCGCGAGTTGGATCCTCGCAGGATGCCCCTTTAAAATCCCTACGTAAAAAATACCTTGATCCAGACACCGAAAAGAATGGGAAAAAAATAATGTATCCTATTTAAAATATTAAATACAAAAAAATCCATGCTGTTATCATTCAAATTTTATTTTTCAATTATCTTCAGAAATATGAATCAAATCTTCATTATTTTTGTTCAAAAAACAAGATCTGGTGGTAGTGAATGTGTTGTAGCATTAGTTTGTATTCGCCGGGTGGAGTTGTCTGCCCCTTTTAGTTTGATGATGCCCGCTAGGGCACCAGTAT
>CM042160.1:94362974-94372974 GCA_023376005.1 Doryteuthis pealeii | reverse complement strand
CTGCCCCCTTGATTTAAAGGGGCAGTGCTGGGTTTATTGCCCAGCGCCTGAGGCGCCCCCCTAGTGGGGGAATGCCGAAGGGATCGACGCAATTTTTGTTCTTTCCCACCCATGAGCTTCGGCTTGTGGGTGGGCCAACGTTAAAACGAGGCCTTGTGCCCAGCCCATACAAGTGAGGTATGAGGCAAATACCTGTTCCACACATCTAACTCCGGTTTTGGGGTTAACATCGTTAATCCCAGTAGGCCATCCCCCAGGCAACACCTGCCCTTTTACTTAAAGGGTCAGGGATGGGTCTATTATCCAGTGCCTGAGGCGTCCCCCCACCCCATTGAGGGAGAATAGCCAACGGGATCAACGCATTTTTGCACCCGCCACCCATGAGTATCGGCTTGTGGGTGGTCCCACATTAATAGGACCTTGTGCCTAACCTGTACACGTGGGGTACGTGGTAAATATCTAGTATGGAGATATGACCAACAGTATTAATAATGTAAAACAATTTTATTAATAAATGAGGTTTAAATGAAAATAAAAATCATGGAGAATGTGACGTTAATAACTAAGGTAATTGTGACTTGAATAGTTATATAGTTTCGGTTACAGACAGAAGAACACAGGGTCTCCATTATAATAAGATTTGTTCTTGTCAAAGTCCAAATAGATACACTTTGGCCCTTTCTTGGGCTAGACGGGCGGTCGGAGAGGCCCCCTCCGATCAATCGGTTGGTCATGTCAAGCCCTAGCACCTATATGATTGCCCAAACCCTATTGCCCTTATGGCAAGCCCAACCCCTTTTTATCATCTGTGTGCTAGAAAGCGGTGACTGAGGGTCTACATGTCTTGGGAATGACGTTAAACTCTATCTGATGGTGAGTTTCCAGTTCTGGAGGTTTGGGGAATGTGGAGCACCCCTTCATCACCATTGCTCCCTGGTCCACTTTGACCCGGAGTGGTAGTACCTGTGAGGGTCCCATCTATGGGTTAAATAGAAAAACATGAGTTGATAAAAATTGTATTATCCATTTAAGAATTGATTTATTTCAAAACTTTATCGGCATTAAATGACCCACTGAGGTTGATATGCCGTAAAACAAAAACAAAACCAAATAGATAGTCTTACCTTTGGGTTTGACTTTTTTAAAGTGTTTTGAGTTGAAAAATATTCATCTTTCTTCTCTTTTTTTCTTTTTTGTCTTTTTTTCTTATATATATTATATAGTGTGTGTGCTGGAGGAAAGTGACAAACAGGGATGTTGTGGAAACTTGATGTTTGTCTACTTTTTCTCCCAACATCAACTGGTTCGGATTAACTCCTCCATTTCTAACATATAAGTATATCATATAATATATATAGTTTTATATGTAAAAACCAATTTTCTTTTGGCGATGAAAAAGAAAATACGTGCTCAATCACGTTTGTAAAGAGCTATTATTATTTTACAATGTTTTCATAGATCAATGTTCATTATAACGACCCGCGGTTGTCATGCCGAGCAATCATCAGGTTGGAAAATAAGAATTCCAATGGTGTTTGTATGTGTGTTCTGTCTTACTCAACATGTTGTCCTTTGAGTAAAGAACCACAACAGACACCATTGGAATCTTCCTTTTTCACCTGATATTGCCTTTCGGCATGAAGCCGCGGTCGTGCAGAGAACATATGGATCTATGAAAAACTTTTGTAAAAATAAATAATTATATAATATATACTAATATAATAGCATGTTCCTTCAGAAAGTGTCCTGAGGCAGTCCTTAAACCTCAATACGTCGTTCAGTGCACTCCAAGATTGAGGTTTTGAGAACTTGGCCTCAAGGACATTCTGAAGAAACACTGCTGATTGCTGTCGGAGGACTGGGATAGCTAGCTGTAATAGACCTGGCTGGAGAACCACCATACACCCCTGTAGTGTGGAAGATTATTTGGAAGATTGAGTCAAAAACGAATTAAACACCAAATAATTGAAGGGGCTATCACAAAGGGTAATTTTCAATCCAGCAGACATTTCAAAGTGGAGAATTTCCAGACTCATGTAGGTTTATGTGGAAGAAGTATATTTCTCCAGGGCCTGTGCCTGTGTGATTCCCAGTCTGAGAAGAACACAAAGCAAAGAGTGTAAGGCTACTGCGGACCTAACTAGGATGACTAATAGAAAAATAAATATAAAAGATAAACAAATACCGGAAATGGTCCTTACTTCCCGACACACGAGTGATAGCCATCTATTATATATTATATATACCAAACTTGTTGGGTAAAGTCCTCGCGTGAGAAAAACCAGCAGTTTCGAATTGTAAATATTACTACACATCCAACTGGGAACGGAAAAAGAAGAATTTTGTAAAAAAGAAAGAGCCAAGATAATCGTACCTAACAATAAAATAACTCTATTGTACAATATTTTGGCCAAAAGAAAAAAAATTTATAGTGCATTATATACATAGTTAATATTCCATAACAAACCGCCAGCGAGACCTAAGTAGCTAATAACGTAAACAAGTGTCAAATACTAAAGTAGAGCAAATATGAATGATTTCTAATGACGTCAGACGAACCTTCCTATGGTGTCGGCTTATGCTCTTCAGGCTTAAGATTTGACTCTCTTTAGTCAGATTTAGCCTGAGAGATTAAGCAAACTTTTAGTAGGTCGTCTGACCCCCTCTACTTTATCTTTATATATATATATATATAATTATATATTGATGAACGTAAAACGTCGAAAAACGTCGTCTGTGGTGAATGTATTCATATGCTCCCAATTTTATTGTGTAGAGCACTGAGGGGAGACCATTAGTTTGACTTTGACCGTTTTGCGTAAAGCACCTTTCACTCGCCTGTTTTTAAACAGACTTAGAGTTCTCAGTGTTTGTAAACATCTTCCTGAAGTAATGTATCAGCTAAACGTTCGCTCCCTAACTGACAGTCCACCAACGGTCGTAGGGTTAAGGGAGCTTGGCAGACGAAAATCTGTCGGATTTTTGCGCTCCCGGCGCTAGAGGTAACTGTTTAAGAAAGTCGGGCCGCACTGAAATGAGACGTTAAACATCGAACACGTGTCCCGTGGATGAATTATAATAATAATATATATAAATATAATTATATCTTAGTTATAATGGGAGATTGTGTGTTTTTTCTGGTGTGTAAGAAACATATTATATCAAGTAACAATTCCCTTGTCACATTCTATGATTTTATTTTATTTAAACCTCAATTCATTAATAAAAACGGTTTTATCATTATTAATACTGTTGCCAATATCTACTTAAGAATAATCTTGATTATATATACAAAAATGTTTACGTGTGAATGGGAGAGCCTAATTTGCATGATTGATATTAAAAATCTGAGTTTAATAATATGTGCTTTAGTATTTTGTTTCCTAATTGTTTGGCTTTTATTCTTAATGAATAATTAATCTAAAACTAGATAAATCTTGAAAAGAAACTATAACAAAAAAATAATGTATTTTTTCTTTAACTTCCTATTTTTAAACATAAATAGTGTAAAGGGAAATTTACCAATGAAGAGAGAGTAATGGAAAATAAATGGAAGTTACTTTCAAGTTGTTCTATTTTTCAATCATACTCCCCTCTTTCCAAATTTTTTATCTGAATCTTATTCAGGTTTCAATCAGCCTTCTTAAATTAATATGTATTTTTAATATTAAACTTAAAATACTTGCACCCGGAGGGTGCATATTATTTGCTAGTATAAAGTATAATTTAGCAGGTATTGTTAAGACCACGGAATATTTCTTTTATGATTTTCATTTGTAGCTTCTAGTAGTTTTTCGTAATGATCGGGATCCAGAATGGTGGGAAGAAATTGCTTTTTAAACCAAGCACTTTCCAACCATTTCTCTTGTCTCAGATGATTGGGTGATACTAAATCATATTGTCATTATCTACATGAACTAATCATAGCAACCCTCCGAAATAGATACCTCCTATTGGAATAAATCAAAATATATCGACATAGATGTAATAAATTCCAGATGTATAAAGTCGCCTTTCAACCATTTTCTCTGGTCGTCCTTTAGGCTTCAAGTAATTTTTTCGTAGAATGAATCCAGACGGTGAGTAATTTTTCAAATATTTTTATTTTTTAACCCAAGCGCTTTAACCATTTTCTCTGGTTATCCTCACGAGATTGTGATTCGTACCATATCTTTAATATTAATGCACTAAACCTTAGCAAGCCTCGGCATATTTTTTCTTTATGATCTTCATTTGTAGACGTTCAAAGTTCTAGTGAAGTTTTTTCGTAGATCGAGATCAATGGTGAAAATTGCCCCATATTTTTTAACCCAGCGCTTTCAAACATTTCTGGTCGTCCTCAGGGGATTGTGATACTAAATATTTTTTAATATGCTAATGAAACTACCCTTATGCAACCCTCCGAAATAGAACCATCCTAATTGAATAAACAAAATAATCAGACAAATATGATTATAATCATGATGTTTTATAAAGCGCTTTCAACCATTTTCTCTGGTCGTCACTCTATAGATTGTGATTTCTACAGTATCTTTAATATCTAATGAACTAACTTCGGAATATTCTTCTTTATGATCTTTCATTTGGTAGACGTTCAAGTCTCTAGTATTTGTTCGTGATCGAAAATCCAGATGTTGAAGAAATTGGCCCCATATTTTTTAACCAGCGCTTTCAACCATTCTCTGGTCCTCAGAGGATTGTGATCCTAAATATAATTTTAATATATAATGAACTAAGCCTTATGCATGCCCTCCGAAAATAGATTCGTCCTAATTGAATAAACAAAAGATAATAGACAAATAAGATAAATAATCCAATGTTATAAATAGCGCTTTCAACCAATTTCTTCTGGTCGTCCTTGGGGATTGGATACTAAACATCTTTCATACTAATGACTAACCCTAGCACCCTCGAATAGACTCCTAATTTGAATAAACAAAAATAAATAACAAATAGTTAATTTAATCCAGATGTATGGTAGAAGCGCTTTCAACATCTTCTCCTGGTGCGTCTTGTAGGCAGATCGGAATCTAGACGGTAAAGAATTGCCCAATTTTTATGATTATTTTTTAACCCAAGAGCTTTCCCAATCATTTCTCTGGTCGTCCTCGGAGATTGTGATTCTATCACTATCTTTTTCTAATGTAATAACCTTAGGCGACCCTCGGAATAATGTTCCTTTTTTCATTTGTTAGACGTTCAATCAATGTCTTCTAGTATTTGTTCGTAGATGTCGAGATCCAGATGGTGGAAGATTGCCGCCAATCTTTTTTAACCCAAAGCACTTTCAACCGATTTCTCCTGTCCCTCAGAGGATTGTGATACTAAACTTATTCATATCTTATGACTAACCTTAGCCTCCTCGAAAAGTAGTCTCTTAATATTGGAATAGAACAAAAAATAGAATATACAAATAGATTTAAATTCCAGATGTTAAGAAGCGCTTTCAACCATTTCTCTTGGTTCGTCGCTTGTAGGGAGATCGCGATATCAGACGGTGAAAATTGTCCAATATTTTATATTTTTTTAACCCCAAGGCGCTTTAGCTCAGCATTTCGTTCTGGTGGTCCTCAGAGATTTGGTGATTCTCTATCTTTTAATTTATGAACTAGACCTTAGCAAGCCCCGGAATACTTCTTCTTATTTTGTAGACGTTCAATCTTCTAGTATTGTTCGTAGATCGGAAATCCAGATGATGAAGAATTGACCCATTTTTAACCCAAGCCTTTGAACCATTTTCTCTTGTCCTCAAGAGGATTTGTGATAATCTAATTGAATGAAACAAATAATAATAAGACAATAGATTTTAAATCAGATTGTGTATAATACGCTTTCAACCATTTCTTGTCGTCCATTGTTTAGGCAAAGGAATCTATGACGGCTGAAGAAGTCCCAAATTTGTTTATATCTTTTTAAGCCAAGGCGCTTCAACCATTTCTCTGGTCCGTCAATCACGAGATTGTGATCTCACATATCCTTTTAATCATCTAATCGAACTATACCTTGAAACCTCGTGGAAATATTCTTCTGTTCATGTTGTACGACGTTCACTCACATTCTGGTTCGTAGATCCGAATCCAGGATGGGTGAGAAATTGCCCCCATATTTTTACCCAGAAGCACTTTCAGCCATTTCTCTTGTCCTCAGAGATTGTGGCTCTAAATTGAATAAACAAAAGATTATAATCCAAGATGTATAAAGCGCTTTCAACCTATTTCTCTGGTCGCCTTGTTAGGCAGATCGGATCTAGACCGGATGAAGAAGATTGTTCCAATATTTTATATTTTTAACCCATAGCTTTCTAATCCATTTCCTTGGGTCGTCCTCAGTGGATTGTGGTACTTAATATCTTTAATAGTCTAATAACTGAAACTTGCAACCCTCCGAAATAGACCCTCCCTTATTGATTATAAACTAAAAATAAATTATAACAATAGATTAATTATCAGATGTATAAAACGCTTTCAAACCATTGATTCTTCTGTGTCCGGTCTTTGTAGGCAATCGGAATCTAGACGGTGAAAAATTGATTTTCCATAAATTTTTATAATTTTGTTACCCATGCGCTTCAAAGCCATTTCTTCTGGTTCTCAGAGGATGTGATTTCTAACATATCTTTAATGTCTAATGATCTAAACCTTTAGCAACCTCGGAATATTTCCTTTCTTCAATTTGTAGACGTTCAAGTCTCTTAGGTATTTGTTTCGTAGATGAAATCCAGATGATTGAAAAATTGACCCATTTNTATCGTTTCTCCTCCGTTGTTGATTGTTGAGAAAAACCAAACAATTAGAAATCAATAATATGCAAATTTATAAATCAGATTTTTATATCAATATGCAAATTAGACCTTCCCATTCACACTGTAAACGCTATTTGTTTATATATAAATACAATTGCATGTTCATCTTAAGTAGATATGTGTCAACAGTATTTAATAATGTAAAACCGTTTTTATTTAATAATTAGGTTTAAATTAAAAATAAATCCTATAGAATGTGACGTAAAGGGGAATTGTTACTTGAATAGTAATATAGTTTCGGTTTACAGACAGAAAAAACACACAATCTCCATTATAATAAGATATATATATAGTATATATATATATATAAATTCATCCACGGACCACGGTGTTCGATGTTTACGTCTCATCAGTGCGGCCCGACTTTTTAACAGTTACCTCTAGCCGGGAGCGAAATCCGACAGAATTTTCGTCTGCAAGCTCCCTTACCCTTACGACCGTTTGTGAACTGTCAGTTAGGAGCGAACGATTAGCTGATAATACTTCAGGATGTAATGTTTACATCACCTGAGAACTCAAGTCTGTAAACAACAGGCGATAAATGCTTACGCAAAACGGTCAAAGTTCACTAATGTCTCCCCTACAGTGCTCTACCAATAAAAATGGGGCATATGAATTCTTTCACCCACAGGACACGTTGTTCGACGTTACGTCTCATCAATATATATATATATATATATATAAAGGATAAATCTTAATGAGTCACGACGAACCTACTAAGTTTTGCTTAATGCTCTTCAGGCTAGATCTGACTAAAGAGAGTCAAATCTTAGCCTGAAGAGCATAGCCGAAACCATTTAGTAGGTTCGTCTGACTCATTAGATTTATCTTCATTATTTGCTCTACTTAGGTATTGAGCCACTTTTACTTATTAACTTTAGTTCTCCTGGCGGGTTTTGTATGAATATAATATATCTTAGTATATATATGCATATAAATTGTTTTTTCTTTTGGCCAAAAATTGTACTAATAGATTATTTTGTTGGTACGATTATCTTGGTCTTCTTTTTTACAAAATTTTTTTTCTTCCCAGTTGATGTTGGTAGTATATTTTTTACAATTCAAACTATCTTTGCTGGGTTTTTTCTCACCGCGAGAATTTACCAACAAGTTTGTATACTCTATATATATATAATGGCTATCAACTCGGTTCGGTAAGGCATTTCCTTTTTTGTTTTATCTTTTTATTTATTTTTTATATCATCCTAGTTAGGTGCCAGATAGCCCTATTTGGACACCTTTGCTTGGTGTTTTCTCATACTATGACTCCCATGGCCAGCCCTGCGAGATGAATATACTATCTTCCACAATAAATCTACATGTTGGAAATTCTCCACTTGAATGTTGCTGATTACAAATTACCCTTTGTAAGTAGCCCGCCTTCAATTTTGGTGTTAATCGATATTTGACTCAAAATTCTTCTACATACAGTATATGGTTCTCCAGCCAGGTTCTATTACAAGCTAGCTTCCCAGTCCTCCACAGCCAAGCAGTGTTCTTCAGAGTTCCTTGGGCAGTTCTCAACCTCAATTTGGTTCTGCACTGGACGACGTTTTGAGTTAGCTGCCTCAAGGACACCTGAGAACACTGCATATATATGAATAATATATAATATATATTTATTTATTTTTACAATGTTTTCATAGATCAATGTTCATTATCAACGACCGCGGTTTCATGCCGAAGCAATCATCAGGTTGAAAGTAAGATCAATGGTGTCTGTTGTGTTCTTTACTTTCAAAGGACACATTTGAGGTAAGAACCACAACAAACACCATTGGATCTTACTTTTCAACCTTGATGATTGCTTCGGCATGAACCCGCGGTCGTGTGATTAATGAACATTGATCTATGAAAACATTGTAAAATAAACCTAAATATTAGCTCTTACAAACTGTGATTAGCATGATTTCTTTGTTCATCGCAAAAGAAAATTTTGTTAACATATACCTATATATATATATATAATATATATATAATATGGTAAGAAATGTGAGGAGGTTAATCCGACCAGTAATGTGGAGAAAAGTAGACAACATTCAAGTTTCCACAAACATCCCGTGTTTGTCTTCCTCCTCCACACACACACATATATATATATATATAAGGTAAAAAAAAGACAAAAAAGAAAAAAAGAAGAAAGATAAATATTTTATAACTACAAGAAACTAAAAAAATCAAACCCAAAGGTTAGGACTATTCTATTTGGTTTTGGTTTGTTTTGTTTACGGCATACAACCTCAGTTGGGGTCATTTAATGCGATAGAGTTTTGAAATAAATCAATTCTTAATGGAGTTAATACAATTTTTTATAAATACATTTTTTATTAAACCCATAGATGGGACCCTAACAAGTACATACCACTCCGGGTCAGAGTTGGAACCAGGGAGCAATTGGTGATAAAGGGTGCTCCACATTCCCAAAACCTCCAGAAATGGAAAACCTCACATCAGATACGGGCGTAACGTTCATTCCCAGGCATGTAGACCCTCAGTCACCGCCTTTAGCACAACAGATTTGGTTAAAAAAGGGGTTGGGCTGCCATAAAGCGGCAATAGGGTTGGGGGCAATCATATGGTGCTAGGGCTTGCATGAACAAGCCGATTGAATCGGGGGGCCTCTCCGACCGCACTCTCTAGCCAAGAAAGGGCCAAGTGTATCCTATTGGACTTTGACAAGAACAGAACCTTCTTAATTATAATGGAGACCCTGTTTATTCTGTCTGTAAAACGAAACATATATTACTATGTCAAGTCACACCAAATACCTATTTATTAAACGTCACCCATCTCCATGATTTCTATTTTCATTTAAACCTCATTTATAATAAAATTGTTTTGCATTATTAATAACTGTTGTATCTCATACTAAATTTTACAGTACCTCACGTGTACAGGTTTAGCGACAACGGTCCTATTAATGTGGACCAGCCCACAAGCCGATACTTCTGGTGGCGGGTTGCAAAATGCGTTGATCCCTTGGCTATTCTCCCTCAACGAGGGAGGGGGCGCCTCAGGCACTGGGTGTATTAAAACCCAGCCCTTGACCGCTTTAAGTATAAAGGCAGTTTGCTTGGGGGATGCCTTACTGGGATTAACGATGTAAACTCCGAAACCCGGTGTAAGAAGGTAATTGCCTCGATACCCCACCTTGTATGGGCTGTGGACGAAAGGCCTCGTTTTACGTGCCACCCACAA
>CM042160.1:94342974-94360474 GCA_023376005.1 Doryteuthis pealeii | reverse complement strand
GAAAAAAGAAATGTCTTAAATTTTCAAGCTACAAGATGGGAACATTAAAAAAAAAAAAATATGTTTTAGATTTATTTTTTATCAGACTCCGAAAAAGTTGTAAAGATTCCATTGCCCGAAGATTTCAACACGTGGAAGAGAGCGTGCCATCTTTTACATGTAAGACCACACATTCAAATAGTCTCAGGTTTCTTGAAATTCTAAAAGTAGTCTCTCTCTCTCCTCCTACCCCTCCTCTCTCTCCTCTCTCTCTCTCTCTCTCTCTCTCCACCCTCTATTTGTTATCGCCACAGCTGCGACAGTTTTACCTTATTCCGATGCGGCCATGTATAGCTAAAACAGCTGCAAATCAAATCGTTATTAAAAGAAAAGGTAACGGGAATAGGCGCCCGAAAAAACAAAATTTCTTTTTTTCTTTTGTTTATACTCAAACTTCGGCATTGCATTTAAATTTTGCTGTGTTTTATCTATATATATATATTAATATCTCTCTTCTCTCTCCTCTCTCTTCTTCTCTCTCTCTCTATTATATATATATCATATATATTATCATAGTGAGAAGAATATGTTGTTTTAAATGAAGTCGAACCTAATTTATGAAAGTAATTAAATTAAATTAATTAATTAGGCGGATTACCATTAAATTAAGGCCTAAACAAATCGAGAAAAATCAATCTCTGTATGTACTATTCGGTGTATTTACTTCTCAATATATATATATATAAATATTATATAGTATATATATATATATATATATATGAGAAGTAAATACACAACGATTGTGTTATGATATGGCCTTTTTTAGCCGACAATTTTTGGTGGAGAATATGTGCTTAATTGAAGTCCTTCCTAATTTGTGAAAGTTAATGATTATAATACATTAATAGGCGACATAACTATTAAAATTAAGGCTAAACAAATCGAGAAAAAATCAATCCCTGTATGTACATTTCGGCCCATAGGCCTCATCAGACAGAGCGTTATAGATAGAAAGACGCCTTGTGCGTGACTCGATCCTTGACTATAAGCTGACAGCAAGGACCGTAACCCCTACACCAACCGGACTTTCTTAATTTTTCGTTTTGTTTTAGAAGTAGGTTTTTATTCCTCTCTATAGTGACTTCTTCTACACACGTATGAGAAGTAAATACACAAGCGATGTGTTTTGATATCGCCATTTTTAGCCGACAATTTTGGGACAATATGTGCTTAATTGAAGTCTCACCCAATTTTGAAAGTTAATTAATTAATAATGAATTAATTAGGCGGAATATATATATATATATAATATATATATATATATATAACACACACACACACACACACACACACACATATATAATATATATATAATTATAATCATCCGAAGGAATCCAATTATAAAAAACAAACAAACAACCCCCCCCCAAAAAAAACACAAAAAACAGGCAACACACAATTAAATAAAACAGTCGATTATATTAATATATATATATATATATAAATATAAATATATATATATTATATATTGTCAGTGTGGCCTAAAGTCGGTATCAGACAGACAGCGAGGAAGTCTACCCCTTTTCACTAGCGCTTAGACCAAGTAGATTGTTTTTTGCGTCTGAGGTGGAGCTTCTTACTTAACCGCACATTTTTTGTGTATGTGTAAAATGTGTAAAATTTTATAAAGATTTTTTATCTCCTGTCATCTAAAACATCCATCAATTCTTCACCCCTTATTACATCCTGATGAAGGTTTAAAGAAACCGAAACGTTAAGCGTCGATGAATAAATTCATCTAATTTTGGAACACTTGTTTTTCAAAATTTCTTAATATTGTCGGATTTATTTCCATATTTACTCCCATATATATATATAATATATATATATATATATATATAATATATATATATAAGACGAAACGGTTTCGTCTTACCTGATTGAATGCTTTCAGCAAGAAACCGCTGGTTTGTAATACCGTTCCCGAATTAAATAAATAAAAGCAAAAACTTTTTTTGTTTGATTCCTCATTGAACTATCAACGCTCTATCACAGATATTGAGCACTCTTTCTAATAACACTGTACGTTGGTTACTATTACTTTTCTAGTATACTAGTGCCAACCATACACATTATAATAATAATAATAATAATAATAATAATAATAATATATATATATATATATATATAATATATATAATATATGAAAATGACCATTAAAAATTTAAGAGTAATTAAAAAATAAAAAATCCAACGATCAGAGGGCAAGGTGGCCGATCCCTCTGGATAATAATAATAAAAATGTATTGAAAGACGAACCCCCCATTATGACACTATCTAGCGAACTAATTCTTAGCCATAAATACCCCCCCCCTAAGATGATGAGGAAGAATTGTAATCGAACCCTTTCAGGATTTTACAGAAAAAATTGTAATTAAACCTCATGAATTTTCTGTTTACCATCTAGACATATATAAAGGACAGTTGTTGTTTGTATGTCCGGGGAAACTACAAAAACTATGACGACAAAAATATAAATATATATACGCTGTAACGTAGGTTTAAAGTTCAACATACTTTGGATACAAATAACTCCGACAAAGTTAATAGACAAAACATTAAAAACACAGCACATGGATAACAGTGAATACAACGTTCATAAAAAGGTAAACAGAGTTACACAAATAAAGATACCTTCATGAAAGATACAGAGTATAACATAAAAGAGTACAGACATGGACTAGCGATAGTCCATGCTGTAAAGAACTTACAGTAATGTTAAGGGGGGCGGAGCCCCACGAGAGGGTTTAGAATAGAATCTACCCCATGTGGCAGTAGTTGCTGAAAACTATAAAGAGGACGAAAGGCTTGAAACCGGCGCTATACTGGTGCCCTAGGGGCATCATCAAACTAAAAGGGGCAGACAACTCCACCGGCGAAACAAACTAATGCTACAACACATTCATACCACCAGATCTTGTTTTTTGAACAAAATAATGAAGATTTGATTCATATTTCTGAAGATAATTGAAAATAAAATTTGAATGATAACAGCATGGATTTTTTTGTATTTAATATTTTTAAATAGGATACATTATTTTTTTCCCATTCTTCGTGTCTGGATCAAGGTATTTTTTACGTAGGATTTTAAAGGGCATCCTGCGAGGATCCACTGCGATTCAACAATAATGTATCTGTGAGACAACCTTTTTACCCCCACCCACTACCCAGGTGGTGCCGGTAGACAGTTCTAGTTTACAATAAGTCTACGGTCGGATGATACTCATAGGTATACACTATGCCTGTGAGTAGAAATAGATCTACAACCGCAAAATGACCGATTTTAAAGCTTTTCTTTACCAATATATGAGTATATATATATATAATATATAATATATATATATATATATATATATTCTTGTATGATGGTAATTCTGTGAACCCGGAGTTTCCCGCCTCTTATACATTCATCAGACAAGAAGCATGAGATTAATGACATGCACGACTCCCCATACACTTCCGTTTTGTTGTGCAGTCAGTGAGGCCAGTGACAAAGCCTCGATTGACAAAAATACAAATACAAATACGTATGAAATGGTCGAAGGAGAACATGAAAGTCGATTTCTCAAAAGTACTGCTCATAGATGAAACTCGTGCAACACTTGATGCCCTGATGGCTGGAGCAAAGGTTGGTCGTAAATGACGAGATCCTCATCACCGCTTTAGACGCCAACAAGGAGGAGGAGGTATTATGATTTGGCTGGATTATTGGAGTATCATGGTTGGCCTGTGAGAGTGCCTGAAGGTACGAAAAATAACCACAGATGCTTATATAGCCTTCCTCAAAGAGCACCTGGAATCTTGACTAAAAAGCAGAGAATCACCTTCAGGAGAACCATCATATTTTTGCAAGATAATGTCCCTTTGCATTAAGCACATAAAACTACGGTTACCTGCAAAAATTAGGCTTCTGGTGATCTCGGAAGATGAACTGGCCGACCAATTCTCCAGACTTAAACCCAATGAAAACTTGTGGAGCATTCTGAAGCAACGTGTTTATGAAAATGGACGCCAATTTAGAAGCAAAGATGACTTGTGACAGAAATAGTCAACGTATCACGTGAAATTACATCATTGGAGAGCCAGAAATGACATGTTCGATGGACCTGCGCCTTTTCCAAGTCATTTTTTTTAAAAAGGATCACATATCATTTTTGAATACTTTTTTTTATTTTATTTAATTTTATCTTAGTTACTGTATGTATCCATAAAATCTATTAAATGAAACAATAAAAGTATTATTTTCTTTTTTTACAGGGTTTTTATTACACCTCGCTAATAATTTGACACATGAATAATTTCAGTAATTAGATAATGACCGTAACTCTGTTCATTTTCGTAGAACCTTACAATTTTAGGAGTATATGTATATACAGAGCTGTTATTATTCTCTGATAATTACGTTAAATTCCAATCCGTAGTTTGTGGATAGGAGGGAAAAGTGTCACTTCTTTAATAATTTGAAACGCAGTGTATCTTATTATATTAGAATATTTATTATCTAGACTAGCAAATATATGCACCCTCCGGGTGCAAGTTTTTAGTTAAATTTATAATAAAAATGATATTAAATTAGAAAGGCTAATGAAACTGAATAAGAATGTAGAGATAAAAAGATTTTGAACAGAGGATGTATGATTGAAAAATAGAACAACTTTGAAACTAACTCTTCCATCATTTTCCGTTACTCCCGTCTTTTCATTGGTAAATTTTCCTAATTAAACTGTTTAGTTAAAATAGGAAGTAGAGAATAATATTACAGTTATTTCTTCTTGTTAAGGGATTTCTTTTAGATTTATTGAAGAGATTTTTGCTCATATTCAATAAGATAAAACCAAACAATTAGAAATCAATAATACTAAGCATATATTTATTAAAATCAATTTTTTAAGATCAATATGCAAATTAGCCTTCCCATCATACTGTAAACCTTATTTTGTTTGATATAAATACAATTGCATGTTATTAGTATGTAGATATGGTCAACAGTGTAAGTAATAAAACAATTTTATTAATAATTGAGGTTTAAATAAAAATAAAATCATGGAGAATATGATGTAAATAACTAAAGGAATTGTGACTTGTATATAATATAGTTTCGGTTACAGACAGAAAACACACAATCTCCATTATAAAGATGTAGATATAAGTAAGTAAAGTAACCGCTTGATTACCTTATTTTAAAAATGTATCAATAATTTACATAAATCAGAGATGTATTTAATTCTAAAATATTATAAAATTCTGACTAGGGTTAGGGTTAGGGGTTAGGGTTAGAGTTAGAGTTAGCAGTTATTATTATAACTTTTTCATTACTTTTTGACACAACCTTGTATTTTTAGGCAATTGAATATTCTTCCCTTAACCATTAGGCCTAATGGTTAAGTCACATTGAAAGCACCGGTTCTCACTAAATCAAAAATAAGTGCCTGTTCGGTACTTAAATGGGTGACCATTTAAGCAACATCAGTATGTAAGTAAACTGATATTAAAAAAAAATGATTCGGCATTAAATGACCCGAAAAGGTTGATATGCCTTAAAACAAAATGATCCAACCAACCATTAAAGAATAAAAACTTATATAAATAGAGTCACGGTTCACATCTTTAACTAAACTAATTGAGTCCTCATATGTTTTGTTTTAATAATAATAATAATAATAATAATCTTATTAAATGGAGATTGTGTGTTTGTCTGTCTGTAACCGAAACTAAATCACTACTCAAGTCACAATTCCCTTAGTTATTGACGTCACATTCACCATGAATTTATCTTTATTTAAACCTCAATTATTGATAAAATTGTTATACCTTATTAATACTGTTGGATTATTCTACATACTAATGACATGCAAGTATATTTATATATTCAACAAAATAGCGGTTTACAGTGTGAACGAGAAGGCTAATTGCATATTGATATTAGAATTTGATTTTAATAAATATATGCTTAGTATTATTGATTTTATTGTTTGTTATCTTAAGGAATATGAGCAAAATCTCGGGGATAAATCTTAAAAGAAATCCATAAACAAGAGGAAAGAATGTGATTTTATTAAATACTTCATAATCTAACTAAATAGATAAATTAGGAAAAATAAACGACGGGAGTGATGGAAAATGATGGAAGAGTTAGATTTAAAGCTGTTCTATTTTTCGATTATACCCCCTCAGTTTATCATTTTCTAAATAGTTTCTAATTTGATACAATATTTTATTACATCAAAACCTAAATACTTGCACCGAAGGTGCATTATTGCTATAATTAATAATAATAATAATAATAATAATAATATAATAATAAAATAATAATATCCTTTCAGCTGTATATTAGGTCTGAGACCTGTCAGCTGTTCCTTATAAACATTCATCTTAATTCCACAGATATTTATAATCTTTCCACAGATCATCCACATTTTCTTAAAGAAGTTCAGAGATGGGGCATTCACTATTGATGATGGTAGTTTATTCCATATATTCACCACTCTGTTACTAAAATAATCATTTTATATTATTCTTTTTTATGGTAGGCCACATACTATTAGAGAGGCATGATTTCGTAGGCCACATTCAAAAGGTAGACCACATACTATAATGGTACCAAATACCCTCTTCAGTGTGTGGTGATTCAGCGGGACTTACAATTACCAATACCCGTTTATTTTGGTAAGCGAAACTTACTGTACGTAGCAGCAGATTACAGGAAGTAAACACGCCACCTACAAGTTCACACACCAACAGAACACCATTTGAGACTCTAAAAACAGAAATATTGTTGAACTTAAAAGCTATTAAATAAATACTCCATCAACGAAGGATTTAGTCAGTTCAGAAACGACGTACAGCTGGACTTGTTGCTATAACACAGATTAGACTTTATTAACTCTTTGCCTACAAAATTTCCCACACGGCTGTACCAAATATTTCCCCAAGGCTAGACCCCCCCCCTCCACCCACGGCTGTACCAAAAATTTCCCCACGGCTAGACCAAATTCCCTCCACGGCTGTACCAAAAATAAAGTTCTATTATTTATTGTAATCTTTGCCATCCTGCTCAATTATATGAACTAACCCTCATCGGTTTACGTTAGGATCGCAGTAGTATGAGAGCCTGCCCCTTAACTGGACCATAGTTAACTCTTTTCCTAACACGCTGTATCAAAATTTCCCGCGGCTAGACCAAATATCCCCCACAGCTGTACCAAAATTCTCCCCGCGGCTAGACCAAATTTCCCCCACAGCTGTACCAAAATTCTCCCGCGGCTAGACCAAATTCCCCCCACGGCTGTACCAAATTCTCCCCGCGCTAGACCAAATTCCCCCCACGGCTGCTACCAAATTCTCCCCGCGGCTAGACCAAATTTCCCCCACAGCTGTACCAAAATTCTCCCCGCGGCTAGACCAATTTCCCCACGGCTGTACCAAAATTCTCCCGCGGCTAGACCAAATTCCCCACGGCTGCACCAAAATTCTCCCCGCGGCTAGACCAAATTCCCCCACGGCAGTACTAAAATTTTCCCGCCGCTAGACCAAATTTCACACGCGTTACCAAAATTTCCTCGCGGCTGGACCAAATTCCCCCCCACGCTGTACCAAATTCTCCCCGCGGCTAGACCAAATTCCTCCATGGCTGTACCAAAATTTTCCCCTCGGTTTGACCAAATTCCTCCACGGCTGTACCAACATTTTCCCCGCGGCTAGACCAAATCGCCGGGTAGCCGCTGCTAGTATATATATATATAAGTGTTTTATAATTTGTTTGAAGTATTGTGTTTATGTTGGTTTGGTGGTTGGTTTTGAAGGCTATCACAATGCAAATGTAAAGAAAAATAAGGTAACTATGGTGTTAATCATAATTCATAAAGAAGAAATATTTCGTGATCTTTAACAATACCTGCTAGATAATATATAGCAATAGCATAATCTTTGCAGATCACCACCATCCGTCACAATCCTCACACACACACACACACACACACACACAACACACACACACACATATATATTATATATATATATTATTTAAATAAATAACAAAAGACTTAGAGATCTTGCATTATAGACTATTTCAGGGAGCTTAGACAAAAATGTCTAATTCTCCCGACTCATCTGATGAGTCGGGAGAATTAGACATTTTTGTCTAAGCTCCCTGAAATAGTCTATAATGCAAGATCTCTAAGTCTTTGTTATTTATTTAATTATAAATTTGCTCTGTGACTCTAACAATAAGAGCACACATTGAGCTCTCAAACTGCGACAAGTTGTTTTAAAAAAAAAAACCTATTCGTAAGGAAGATTTCTTCTCTGGACTTTTGGTTATATATATATTATATATATATATATATATATATATATATATATATTTTATAAAAAAGGAAGGTCCGCAAAATGTATTTTGTTCTCAGAAAATTTTTTAAATTCTTTTTGTTTTACATGTGCAACACGTGTTTCAGATCTTCTGGTATCTTCTTCAGGCTTCAATCAAAGCCTGAAGAAGATACCAGAAGATCTGAAAACACGTGTTCACATGTAAAAACAAAAAGAATTAAATTTTTTCTGAGAACAAAATACATTTTGCGGACCTTCCTTTTTTATAAAATTTGAATTTTCTCCCGTTGGAACCAGAAAAAACATTTTATTATATATATATATATATATATATATATATATATATATATATATATATATACGTACAAATAATAAGCAAATATCATGTTACTCAACTAGGAAATAACCGATCTTTTGCCATAGGGAACAAGTTGAATGGAACAATAATACAAAAAAAAAAAAAATTTGGTACAGCCGTTGTGGAAATTTGGTCGACAAAGGGTTAAATCATCTACAGCCAAACGTTTGTGGCGTCGTGAGAAATCTTGCGAAAAGTCCGCTTGAAAGACAATTTGATATTTTGTTTACAATGAGGAGTTATAAAAACAACTTTAACATCCAAATCCGCCTCTTACTCTTCAGTTTTATATTCTATCAACAAAAGGAGAGAGAGAGAGGAGAGAGAGAGAGAGAGAGAGAGAGAGAGAGAGAGAGAGAGAGAGAGAGAGGAGAAACAATCTATCAATCTGTTCATATCTATCTATCTATCTATCTATCAATCTGTTCATCTATCTATCTATCTATCTATCTCTGTTCATATCAATATATCTATATATTTAGTGAGAAAGAGAAAAGATAAAGGCAGGAGGCGGAATTAGAAAACAGAGAGAGAGAGAGAGAGAGAGAGAGAGAGAGAGAGAGAGAGAGAGAGAGAGAGAGAGAGAGAGAGAGAGAGAGAGATGACTTAACTCTTTGCCTACTTTAAGTTGCTCGCAGCGGTTTTCCCACCACTGTGATCCTTTTTACAAAAAAAAAAAAAAAAAAAAAAATGATGGTCGTTCATTATAATTAGCAGAAGGAATCAGATTACAATAATAATAGGACTTTATTTGAATAGAATGAGTTCTGAGGTGAATATATAGTGAACTTTGAAATATCCTATCATAAAAGTAAAAAATTATCAAGAAAATTTGGTGTAGCCGTGGGGAAGATTCGGTAGACAAAGAATCAACCGATAAATTATAAATAATCTTTAAAAAAATAACATTATTAATTCAAAAAATACCGATCGAATATAGTATACTTTACTATAATAAATACTATAAATTTGATAACAATTTGAGTTTTCAGGTATTTCTGTGAAATGTATTAGGTAATCTAATGATATTATCTCTTGCGCACTATTCTACATTAGTATCATGATTTTATTTGTATTTCTAATATTAAATAAATAAATTAACGCGATTGTGAAAAAAACAAACAAACTTTTTGTTTACAATTGACGAACGACGGGAATTTATAAAAAAAAAACGTTGATTTGTCGTTAAATGTTTTCGTTTGATTTGTTATTTAATTCGCTTTAAAAATAATTCAATGTATGAAAAGACATACTAATTACATATTTAGAAAGATCTTTTTTCTAACAAAATAAATATTTTTAAGATAGAAACAGAAATATGCGATAAATAAGATTTGATTTTATGTTAAATTTTAAGTATGAAAAAATGATACTACGAATTCTAGGCTGAACTGAAGCAAAATATATTTTTTTAACTCGCTGTAAAAAATAATTCCATTGATAAAAACTCAATCAAATTACATATTTAGAGAGATTATTTCATTCTCTTTCGAACCATATAGATATCTTAAAGAAGATTGAACCGTAAAGAGGCGCATTTTTTACCAACCAATTTAATGGCTTTTAAAAAAGGTTACCATGTGAACAATTTTGAAAAAAGGTACCAGTGCACAATTTTCAAAAAATAATACCAAGTGCACAATTGTAAAAAAAGGTACCCTGGGTACAATTGTAAAAAACAATTATATAAAAAAGGTACCGTGTGCACAATTGTCAATAAAAAGGTACTATGTGCACAATTGTCAATAAAAAGTACCATGTGTAAATTGTCAAAAAAGGTACCATGTGTACAATTGTCAAAAAAGTACCATGTGTACAATTGTCAGTTGTCAAAAAAGTACCATGTGCACAATTGTCAAAAAAAGGTACCATGTGTACAGTTGTCAAAAAAGTTACCATGTGCACAATTGTCAAAAAAAGTACCATGTGTACAGTTGTCAAAAAGGTACCATGTGCACCATTGTCAAAAAAAGGTACCATGTGCACATTTGTCAAAAAAAGGTACATGTGCACAATTATCAAAAAAGGTAACATGTGTACAATTGTCAAAAAAGTTACCATGTGCACAATTGTCAAAAAAACGTACCATGTGTACAGTTGTCAAAAAAGGTACCATGTGCACATTGTCAAAAAACGTACCATGTGTACAGTTGTCAAAAAAAGGTACCATGTGCACAATTGTCAAAAATGTGTACAGTTGTCAAAAAAGGTACCATGTGCACAATTGTCAATAAAAAAGGTACCATGTGCACATTTGTCAAAAAAGGTTACCATGTGCACAATTATCAAAAAAGGTACCATGTGTGCAATTGTCAAAAAAGGTACCATGTGCACAATTGTCAAAAAAGGTACCATGTGTACAATTGTCAAAAAAGATACCATGTGTACAATTGTCAGAAAAAGGTACCATGTGCACAATTGTCAATAAAAAAGGTACTATGTGCACATTTGTTAAAAAAAGTTACCATGTGCACAATTATCAAAAAAGGTACCATGTGTGCAATTGTCAAAAAAAGGTACCATGGGTACAATTGTCAAAAAATTAATTATAATAATTAACAAATAATTAGTACTAGATCAGAATCGGTACTCAAATTACTTGTATTAAAAATAGTTAATAATAGTTTTCTTTCTTTTCTTTTACTTAAACAAGAAAACTAACCAGAATGCATTACACGTCAAACACCATAGACTGGTGAACACATTCTTTAATGTAGTGATTTTGCAGTTATTTGACAATTTTTACAACAACATAAGATATACATTTAAACATGTCAGTATAGATGATATTTTGTCATTCTCAGAAGAAAGAAAATTACCCCCCAAAATATAACAATAAACTTCTGATTTAGCCTATAAACTTATCCCCCAAAACGATTCCCAATACGCTTAGCAGCAAACAACTACAAATAACTTACTCTCAAAATCAAGAAAAATCCTTAGATAAAACACAAAAATAAATCTGACCATCCCTCACAATTCACCGCTTGGCGTGAAATAACCCCAGACGGACTGACGGGCCGTTAAAACCAATAAAAAAGGCAATAATGGTTTGAGAATGATTATTGATTATTGATAATAAGCTATTTGGGATTGTCATTATAATTTTACTCCTAGTTTTTAACTGGTGATTTTTCACGGAAGTCGCCCGGGTCTCCAGGACTTTCCTAAGTATTTTAGCTGATTTTTAGTGGGGCTGTAGTTTGTATTACTATCATTATCACTCATTGCGAGTTTTTCACATCAGTTTTGGTGGTTTTTCACAGAAGTCTGAGTAACAGCAAGTCTTTCTATGACTCCAGGACTTTACTGAGTATTCTAGCTGATATCAACTGTTAAATAATTTTTTTATTACACATCGGGTATATATAATGGGAAGAGAGAGAGAGAGAGAGAGAGAGAGAGAGAGAGAGAGAGAGAGAGAGAGAGAGAGAGAGAGAGAGAGAGAGAGTATAGATGGAATGAGGGTTCTTACTTGTTACTCTTCTTCTATTTCGTCGTCCGCTTACTGTCTGCTGCTAATTCGGCCGCCATCTTTTTAAGGGCTTTGCCGTTGGGCTTCTGGGGTTGCTTTTCCGTGTTGGTTTCTTCGGGTTGGGTTGGTCATCGCTTGTTTTAATAACTCAGCAAACAAGACTTGTTTTTTTTCTAATTCTTTATTTAAAAGAACCCAGCCCAAAAGATTCAACCGTGCAGTGAATTGCGGCCCCTGAGAGATATCCTCTCTCGTCGGGTGCCTGTTCACATCTGACTAAACTAATTCTCACGTGTTTAATTGCACGCTACCGGAAGGTCAAGCGGCATGTCACCAGTTTTCAATCATCGGCCGCGGTAACTTTTCACTGAACCCCGTTATTCTGAATCTAACGGACCCTGATTCAAATATTCTTACTATAGGTACATACATAATTCAATCTAGCCTTCTTAATTATGGGTTCCCATATTGTATTCATTTCTATGCTAGGTCTACTTAACAGCCCAGTACAGCCTATCAAATGTGCTGATTCTTTGAGGCGTCTTCTCTTCCAATGTTCTTCTCTATCTATTATTCTCACTTCATCCCATAAGGGTAGGGTTTCCCTTTTAATTCCATATATGGTCAGCCATACCCGACTTTTCTATTTCTCCTCGGACCACTGCTTTACGATGTTCTTCTAGTCTTACTTTCAGTGAGTGGCATGTTTCACCTTTGTATTCTTTGCCACAGCTGCATGGGATGGAATACACACAATTTTTGGTCATTTTGTATTCTGTTGGGCGCTTGACTCGGACGAATTAAGAAGGCTAGATCAGATTGAAAAAAACAAACACAATATGAGTCTAGGTAAAAAATCATACATAAGTAAATAGGTAGATATTCTAGCCAAATCAAGACATTAGGTTTATAAGTTCCCAAAATTCACACTCGATTGTCCAATTGGACACATAGCCTAGTGGATAAGGAAGTTAGGTTAAGACAGTTCTAAGTGACGGTTATCTCTGGAACTCGAGTTCAATCCTGAGTGAAGGCAGTTAGAAAAATAACACAACTCCTACCCCAGCTATGGTTAGCGGAATGAGAACAGGATACCCCTGGACTAAATAAAGGGTTAGGTAAAAGTTCCGTGATGGCTCCCGATTACGACAAGAAAGTTCCCGAGTTCGAAAAGAAGGTTCCCGAATCCGAGAAGGTTCCCGAGTCCGACAAGAAATACCTGAAGATGGGGACAATAGTCCGAATAACGCAGATAATACTAATCTTCAAGCCTTATCTCAAACATTCAGAGAAATAGTATTAACAGCGTTGTTGTATAGATGTTCTTTTACTTTCCAGTTCCCTCCAGTTTATTTTCCAGGCTTTTTGGGTACCGATCCAAGGAACCAACTACAAGTGTTATCAACGTCGTCACTTTCCCGTCATTATTTACTAAGCTTTGTTTAGATTAGTTAGTTGGTTGGATTTTATGGCATGTCAAACCTTGTTGGGTTATTTTATGCCGAAGATATTTTGTTTGACTCATTCTCGACGGGTATTCAATTTTTTTTCTAAAATGTTTAAAATACATTTTTACAGTATTTTTTCTATTTAACCCATAGATGGGACCCTAACAGGTACAAATTATGCTACAAATAATGTTCAATATATGTGAAATAATAATAGAAAAACATTGTCCGAAAAGTATGCCATATCGGGATATTGATCTTGCTTTAAAAAAATCAGAAATCATTAATAACTTAAAATTGGTTGATTTTAAGACTTTTTTGAAAATGCTTTTATAAAACAATTTTTAGTAGTGGGAAAGCTCTAGAACACATTTTACAGACAAAAATAGGCTACAAAAAGTCGCCATTTTTCGGGAACCCCACCAAATTTGGACAGCTAAAAATCGACATAACTCTGCCAATTTTTGAAATTGGAAGCTCAAATTTTGGGAATTGTCTAACTTTAACATAATCCACTTTATCTTTTCGGTTTCTTTCAGCTGGAAAGGCAAAATCCGATTGATTAAAATTTCTTTTTTCTTGTTAATTAATAGCACGTTTACAAAAAAAAATTTTTGTCTGAGGCAAGAATGTGAATAGGTGTTTTTTACTAATTTGGGTGTGCTGAATTCAAATTTATAAACAGTTTTGCTCTATCACCTCTAGTTTTCTGTCTTTTAAATAGTCTCATTTTAATATATACAGAGTATATACGTGCTTATTTCAACAGTTGCAGCAGCTTATTACAGATAAAACAGGATAGACAAAGAACATTGAAGTCTTTAGCAACTTCTCAATACAGGCTTGGTAATTTGGTACGCGTGTGTTATCAAGGAAGCCACTACAGACTGACTTAAATGCTTCCCATGCTCTCAGTTTCCTGCATAATAACTAAAAAAGAAGACATAAGTCACACAATATTAGAAATTAACCCTGAATGCATATACGCCTTTATGTACAGTATATGTACAAAATATACAGTATACATATCTAAAAAACTAGAGGTGATGAGTAAAGACGGATTTCAAATGTGGATTCAGCACCCCCAAATTAGGTTAAAACAGCTATTTTTGTGCTTGCCTCAGTTTCTTTGTAAACCAGTGTAGTAGGTCTGATTTTTTTTTTACATGGATTAGGTGTCCCAGTTGAATCTAAAAGTCTCAGAGAAGTTTATACGTCTCATCTTTTGATAGATATTCCGTTGGTTGATTGGTTGGCTAGATTTTACGGCATGTCAACCCTTCTTGGCTTATTTTATGCTGAAGACGTTTTGTTTTATTCATTCTTGATGGGCATTCAAATCTTTTTAAAACTCATTTTTTAAGCAACTTATCATTATTATCATTATTATTATTATTATTATTGAGTTTTCATCCATGCAGTAGCCGGTGATTCACTGGACGCTGAGGGACAGAAATTTTCTCAGGTATCCAGGACACTTCTGAGTATTCTAGCCGATCTTAACAGTGCCGTAGTTTGGATGGTATCGATTCTTCCTCTGATTTTCAATTCACCCAAATTCTTTCCCAAACATTTGGTGACCGTTCCAAGGGCACCAATTACTATAGGTACGGCCTTCATGTTCCACAGTTTTCTCAGTTCTCTGGCAAGGTCCAAGTATTTGTTTATCTTGTCGCTTTTTTTATTTTCACTCGGTAGTCGGCCGGGACGTCAAAATCCACGAGATAACAGGTTCTCTTCTTCTTGTCAATCAATACTAGGTCTCCTGGCTGGGGTTAGGTAATCCATCTGCACTTCGAAATCTAAGAGAATTTTATGCGTCTCGTTCTCCAGGACAGGTTCAGGCTTGTGCAAATACAATTTTAAAATTATTATTATTTACTCCGTTAAGTTTTTCACATCAGCATTAGCTAATGGTCTTTCACTGGAGTCTGAGTGACAGCAAGTCTCCTCAGGTCTCCAGGACTCTTCTGAGTATTCTGGCAGATTGCAGCAGTGCAGTGTTTTGAATGGTTTCAATCCTTCCTCTGATTTCCAACTTTCCAAACCCTTTTCCAATCCTTTTGGGACTGTTCCAAGCGCACCAACTACAATTGGTATCACTTTCACTTTCATATTCCATAACTTTTTCAGTTCTCTGGCAAGGTCCAGATATTTGTCCAGTTTTTCATTTTCCTTTAGCTTCACCCTGTGATCTGCTGGCACTGCAAAATCCACCAGTTGACAAGTTCTTTCTTTTTTGTTAATCAACACTAGGTCTGGTCTTCTCGCTGGGATAAGGTGATCCGTTTTTATTTCAAAGTCTATTATTATTATTATTTCACCCCTTGTGAGTTTTTCACTCCAGCGTGCTGGTTGGTCTTTCACTCTAGTCTTAGTGACAGCAAGTCTAATCAAATCCCCAGGGGTGAGTACCCGTGGCATAGTGGTAAAACGCACTAGACTGAAGGTTGGCACGAAGAAACCTGTAGAGGCCTTGTAGTAGGGGTTCACAAATTAAAAATGACGAGTAAAAATATGACACAGTTTAGGTAGAAAATACGTAGAAATGATAAAACAAATGCATATGATTAAATGGTAACAAACAAATTTATGTTTAACGAGGTGGTACGAGTGAATGGTAAATTCTAGTAGTCAGCTTGTGACGCAGAAGGATGCCGTGTTTGTTTTGATGTTAGTGAATCGTCCCCGCAGATATCTGTTTGTTGTTGTCCGGGCGTATGTCCTATCTGACGGCGAGATGAATTCTGTGTAATTGTTGATTTCTTCTCTGTGTTTTATGATACTCAGTGGGATCAAAAAGTAATTAATTTTTTGGCGCAAACGCACGTACGTAGTTGAAAGCACACTGATTCCTCCAATCAAACTTTGACCAATATATAAACATTTGTTTTAATCACTTTTTTTCCTTAAGTTTGGAAAAAGGATTGTGTTTGTGTGTTTGTTTTAATTTCTTTTCTTAAGTTTGGGAAAAGAAATGTGTACGCGTGTTTATCCTTATTTTGATATAAAATATAGAATTGTATTCTATAAACCAAAGAAAACAATCAGGTATCGAAGACTTTTCTGAATAGAAACTAACAAAAAGGCACTAACTACATTTGGTATATACTTTGGATTAGAGACCCCCCCCCGCTTATATTGAGGGTCTTGTGTATTTTGTTCTATATTTGAATCATTGTGCTACTCGTATTGCAGAGTGCTCGGGTATATTCGCGGAGTTCCGTCCCGGCCTCCTGCCTCAAACCGGTGGCCGCTGAACCCCACCCCAGCTACGATTAATGTCCGTAGCCGAAGCGGTGTCACTTGAAAAGAAACTAGGGTTAGGGTTAGGGTTTAGGGTTATGGTTGAGGTTGGGGTTTAGGTTTAGTTTAATGGGAAAATAAATAAATAATTTGGGCTCTGTTTTTTCCAGAAAAAAAACAAAACCCACAAATTTTGTAATAAAACTGTTAATTTTAACGAGGGGTTTAGGGTTAGGGTTTAGGGTTAAGGGTTTAGGGTTAGAGTTAGGGTTGGGGTTGGGGTTGGAGTTTTCAGGAAAAAACGCCCTAAGTTGTTTTTTTATCAAGTGACACCGCTTCGGCTACGGACTTCAATCGTAGCTGCTGTTTTTTTTCAGCAGCCACCGGCTAGTGGTTTTTGAGGCAGGAGGCCGGGACGGAACTCCGCGAAGAGTACCGAGTGCTCTTATCGCTACCATTTTCTTGCCAAATCGTAACATGCTTTATCTATAAAAGCAGTTTAGAAACATACACGCCTAATTCAGGTCTAATATTTCGATTGTTTTGGTGCTATCTAAATTTTCAGGGTTCACATACACTTGAATGAATACACCCCCAATAATTATA
>CM042160.1:94315474-94337974 GCA_023376005.1 Doryteuthis pealeii | reverse complement strand
TCATACCCCCTCTGTTCAAAATCTTTTTTATCTACATTCTTATTCAGTTTCATTAGCCTTTCTAATTTAATATGATATTTTATTATAAAATTTAACTAAAATACTTGCACCCGGAGGGTGCATATATTTGCTAGTAATAATAATAATAATAATAAAAAAAGAAGAAGAAGAAGAAGAAGAAGAAGAGGAGGAGGAGGGGGAGGAGGAGGAGGAGGAGGAGGTGATGGAAAAGATCGGAGGGAAAAAGAGCAAATAGAAAACTACATTTCGAGACTTCGAGTTAAAAGAGTTAAAATATTTTTTTACAGTAATAATAAGAGACCTTAGAAATCAGTGTAATAAGAAAAGACAAATAGATTAATTATTATATATATATATATATATATAGAGAGAGAGAGAGAGAGAGAGACAGAGACAGAGACAGAGAGAGAGACAGAGAGACAGAAAGAGAGAGATGGGGGATAAATATATTGATGGACGAATTGATGGATAGAGAGATAGATAGATATAGATATATATCTATATCTATCTCCATATAGAAATAGATACAGATAGATAGATAGATAGATAGATAGAGAGAGAGAGAGAGAGAAAAAAGGAGAGAGAGATAGAGGGGTAGGGAAAGACAGAGAGAGGCAAATTGATAGATATATGTATGAATGGAGAGAGGGGAAAATATATGAATGAATGAATGAATTGATGGATAGAGAGAGACACAAACAGATAGATAGGTAGATAGACAAACATACAAAGTTAGCGAGGTATATATATATATATATATATATATATATATATATATATATATATATATATATATATAGAGAGAGAGAGAGAGAGAGAGTACAAGACAGACAGACAGACACATAGATGGATAGATAGATAGATAGATGGATAGAGAAAGAGAGAGAGAGAGATGGGTGGTAGGAGAAGATAGGGCAAGAGCGGCAATAGAGAAGAAGAAGAAGAAGAAGAAGAAGAAGAAGAAGAAGAAGAAGAAGAAGAAGAACAGAAGAAGAAGAAGAGAAGAAAGAAGAAGAAGAAGAAGAAGAAGAAGAAGAAGAAGGGAAAGAAGAAGAAGAAGAAGAAGGGAAAGCAGAAGAAGAAGAAGAAGAAGAAGAAGAAGAAGAAGAAGAAGAAGAGAAGGCAATAGAAAAGAAGAAGAAGAAGAAGAAAGGAAAGCAAAGAAGAAGAAGAAGAAGAAGAAGAAGAAGAAGAAGAAGAAGGGAAAGCATTAGAAGAAGAAGAAGAAAAAAAGAAGAAGAAGAAGAAGAAGAAGGGAAAGCATTAGAAGAAGAAGAAGAAGAAGAAGGCAATAGAAGAAGAAGAAGAAGAAGAAGAAGAAGAAGAAGAAGAAGAAGAAGAAGAAGAAGAAGAAGAAGAAGAAGAAGAAGAAGAAGAAGAAGAAGAAGAAAAAGAAGAAGAAGAAGAAAAAGAAGAAGAAGAAGAAGAAGAAGGGAAAGCATTAGAAGAAGAAGAAGAAGAAGAAGAAGAAGAAGAAGAAGGCAATGAAGAAGAAGAAGAAGAAGAAGAAGAAGAAGAAGAAATCCTAAGGGATTGTTTCTCTCCCAGAAACATATGGCAGGCTCTATCATGTTGTCGTAACCCGAATTTTGAGGGACAAAAAACGAACTGGGACGTTGAGGGTGTTGGAGGGAGGTACTGTTGCTCTAACCTACATAAAACTAAACCAGTCTCTCTCTCTCTCTCTCTCTCTCTCTCTCTCTCTCTCTCTCTCTGTGTCGGCGCGCACCGACATCTTTTTTAGGTACAAGATTCCTGTAAAAAATGGTTCAGTTTTAAACGGGAAATGAGAATTTGGAAAATGATACTAACCAGTGAGGAGATTTCAAGCATATCATTATTACTGTGAAATGAGCTCGATTCTCACTGAGTGCCTTATATCTGTGTTGTAAGAAAGTTAAGCTTATCAAATCTCTGTCTGTCTGTCTGTCTGTCTTTCTCTCTCTACACACACACACACGCACGCGCGCACCCCCGCGCGCACACACACACACACACACATATATATATATATATATTTATATATAAGAAAGCGTCTGTCTGTCTGTATGGATGTGTGTTTTTAATATTCTGTATGTCTGTCTTTCTTGGTTTGGTTTGTTTTGTTTTACGGCATATCAACCTCAGTGGGTCATTTAATGCCGATAAAGTTTTGAAATAAATCAATTCTTAATGGATAATACAATTTTTTTTTTATAAATACATTTTTCTATTTAACCCATAGATGGGACCCTAACAGGTACTACCACTCCGGGTCAGAGTGGACCAGGGAGCAATGGTGATGAATGGGGTGCTCCACATTCCCCAAACCTCCAAAACTGGAACCTCACCATCAGATAGAGTTTAACGTCATTCCTAGGATATGTAGACCCGCAGCCACCGCCTTCTAGCACCCATATGATAAAAAGGGGTTGGGGCTTGCCATAAGGGCAATAGGGTTGGGAAAATCATATAGATGCTAGGGCTTGACGTGACCAGCCGATTGATCGGAGTGGGTCTCTCCGACCGCCGTCTAGCCCAAGATAGTCTGTCTTTCTGTGTGTATATGTTTGTTTGTACAATGAAAGAGCGCATGTCCATTTATAAAGAATAGAATTGGTGGGGACCAGCAAAGAGCAAAGTTCAATAAAATCGACACATTACAGTGTCGATTTTATTGAACTTTGCTCTTTGCTGGTCCCCACCAATTCTATTCTTTATAAATGGACATGCGCTCTTTCATTGTACAAACAAACATATATACACACAGAAAGACAAGGCTAAGAATAACCCTTCATTTTATGGCCATAAAAATATTAGGTATCTATTTGTATATATAAGCCTCATCTCAAAAATTCAGAGAAATGTTAAAATTGAGTTTAAATAAGAAAATTTGAATAATTTTGAAAATAAAACGTGTCCGGCATAAAATAACCCAACTGTTGACATGCCGTAAAATCCAACCATCCAACCAACCAACCAGCCAAACCTGTGCTGACTTCAACATTTTGCTATCAGGGAAGTACCTTATTTTCATAATAACAAGGTTGGACAAATCGTGCTATATTAAATATACGTCTTTTTAATGTAATTAGACTTAATATTTCGTTTGATTATTTATTTTTAAGATTGAGATAGTCAGATTAGCAGAAACATTATATCTATTACTAAACAAGCTGCATCTTGAATGCATTTGATTTTAATTGTATTTCGTTTGATATTTTTATCGTCGACAAAAGAGAAGTTATTAACTAAAGTTAAACTACATAATAACCTCATAGTTATCAATACCAGTGGCGCCGTGGCTAATGCACTGGGATGCAACAACTTAGTAAGCGAGTTCAAACTGCAGTTGCACTATAACCTTCACTTTCTTAAATGCATTTGATTTTAATTGTATTTCGTTTGATATTTTTTATTGTCGACAAAAGAGAAGTTATTAACTAAAGTTAAACTACATAATAAACTCATAGTTATCAATACCAGTGGCGCCGTGGCTAATGCACTGGGATGCAACAACTTAGTAAGCGAGTTCAAACTATAACCTTTACTTTATTAAATGCATTTGATTTTAATTGTATTTCGTTTGATATTTTTATCGTCGACAAAAGAGAAGTTATTAACTAAAGTTAAACTACATAATAACCTCATAGTTATCAATACCAGTGGCGCCGTGGCTAATGCGCTGGGATACAACATCTTAGTAAGCGAGTTCGAACTGCAGTTGCACTATAACCTTCACTTTCTTAAATGCATTTGATTTTAATTGTATTTGGTTTGATATTTTTTATCGTCGACAAAAGAGAAGTTATTAACTAAAGTTAAACTACATAATAACCTCATAGTTATCAATACCAGTGGCGCCGTGGCTAATGCGCTGGGATGCAACAACTTAGTAAGCGAGTTCAAACTGCAGTTGCACTATAACCTTCACTTTCTTAAATGCATTTGATTTTAATTGTATTTCCTTAGATATTTTTATCGCCAAGAAAAGAGGTTATTAACTAAAACTAAACTACATAATAATTTCATAGTTGTCAATGACCCTAGCGTAGTGGCTAATGTGCTGTGCTGCGTCATTGCTTAGCATATTGCAAAATTACAATACATTCGAAACCCTTTTTAATAAAATGGGGTTAAACTTGCAAATCGTCGTCAAAATTAAAACGGAAACTTATTTGGTGGTGGGTGATCCATGACAGTTTAACTACAGTGTATGAATGACCTTTTTTCCGAATTTACGTTTTAGGGGTTTGGGGATTAAGGTTGTTTTTAATTATGTATTGCTTACCCCCCCCCCGCTCCCAAAAATTACTATACATTTAATGTTGAAAAATATTTTTTAAAAACCAAGTTTAATTGAAATTATACATTGCAATACTAACACAAACAACTGAGACTAATGTGTCTACCGTTGGATTCAATAATTAATTTCAGTGGTTAATTAAATGTATAGTAATTTGGGGTTGTTGTTGTTTTTTAAAGCAATACGTAATTAAAAACAACCTTAATCCCCAACCCCTAAGCCGTAACCCAATTCGCAAAAAAGTTCATTCCTACACTGTAGTTAAACTGTCATGGATCACCACCAAATAAGTTTCCGTTTTTATTTTGACGATGATTTGCAAGTTTAACCCCATTTTATTAAAAAGAGTTTCGAATCCGATCATAATCTCCTGATTTGTTAAATTCTTTTCTGCAATTCGAGGGACCGTGGTTGTTTGGTGAGTGTATAGTTGAAGAGTTGAAGATCCGAGTTTCGATCCCCACAATTAAATGTATAAGACTACGGAAATGTAGTTTCCGTAGAAAACAAAAGAAGAAGACAACATTGATAAAGGAAACAAACTTTATATACATTAATTTACAATTGGTATATTCAATTGTTCTTTTAATGATGTTGCCGACTGTATGTGTCTGTACGTAGTTGTGTGTGACAAGTGTGACATGTATTGTTTATTGTTTGTGCAATTGGTTGTGTCAACATTGTAGCAGTTTTGTCTGTGATTGAAACTTGTGATTGAAATTTGGTTTTGTTGAGCGAGAGAGAGAAAATTGGAAACGAAAATACGAGACCAACCTGATATATCATTTTGTGTCTTCGGACAGCGACTTCTCCCCATTGTGTCGATGTTGGGGGAGAACTTTCGCTCCTACTGTCGAGTTAGAGGGCATTCGCCCAACTCTATCGAGTCGGCAAGAGCGTAAGCTCCCACTGTTTGTTGTCTTTCAGCTCTATGGGTCTTTTTATAATTTTCTTTTTGTCATTGTCTACAAGATCATTAAGCTAAAATATTCATCAAATATCAGGTAATTTGCAATGATGCAATATCGAATGATTTTGGTACATTCCGATGGCGTACATATTTTCCCATGGAATTTAAACCATTGTTTCTATTGTTGTTAAAATATTTCTAAACTAATATTTATTTGATTCTCTTTTGTTTACATATTTCTAAACTTATGACATACCATTGTAAAACTAGTTATTTAAGAAAACTTAATTATTTTAATTTATTCAATTCCACATGCCGTAAAAATATAGGGGCCAAATCCCTATAAGTCATCTGTCTATACACATATAAAGGGCAGTTGGTGTGTATGTATGATAGTATGTATGCATGTAGTCAGCTCGCCCAATGCGCTTACGGGTACTATGTAATCCAGTACTACCCGTTTCATAGTCGGATCATCGGCGACTAAACCGGTGACACTCCCCAAGCTTGCCTGGTGAGGAGGGTGGCTAGACACTCAGCAGGACGAAAATCAAGACCTGTCAAAAGTTGGAGGAAGTTTCTTGCTCAACGACCACCTAGCACATTACATTACGCGGAGACGTAGAAATACCTGGGTTAGGGTATCCAGGCGCGTAACAAGACCAGTGGTGATGGTGGTGTAGCGAAGCGTACAGGATGTACGTACAAATAAACCGGTTATCTCCACAATGCTTGTCTGATGAGGAGGGTGGCTAGACAACTGGCAGGACGAAAAACGAAACCTGTTAGTGTCGAGAAAGCCTTTCGCTCAAACGCTATTTAGCACATAACATACGCGGGGACCATAGAAATACCTAGATTGGTATCAAGGCGCGTAGCAAAACCACCGGGAGAGAAGCATCCCTCAGCCTTGTCAGAGCAAGCGTCTAGGAGAGGGAAAACTCTAAGATATAACCTGCGGCGGCTGCTGCATCCAATGATGTCGACTTGTTCTTCTTTTTGGCCCTGTCGGTGGGGTGTTAGAATGCACCGACTGCACCTGCAGAGGGGTAAGACTCCCCCAATGGGGCTACCTGTTGGCCGTGGGTGGTGACCAGTGATTCTTGAGGATAGAGCCCAGGTGGATGAGCAGTTCATGACTTGCAATACTCCACTTTGGCCCTATCTTGGGCTAGACGGGCGGTCGGAGAGGCCCCCTCCGATCAATCGGCTGGTCACATCAAGCCCTAGCACCTATATGATTGCCCCAACCCTATTGCCCTTATGGCTAGCCCTAACCCCTTTTTATCATATGGGTGCTAGAAGGCGGTGGCTGCGGGTCTACATGTCCTGGGAATTACGTTAAACTCTATCTGATGGTGAGGTTCCAGTTTTGGAGGTTTGGGGAATGTGGAGCACCCCTTCATCACCATTGCTCCCTGGTCCACTCTGACCCGGAGTAGTAGTACATGTTAGGGTCCCATCTATGGGTTAAATAGAAAAATATATTTATAAAAAAATTGTATTATCCATTAAGAATTGATTTGTTTCAAAACTTTATCGGCATTAAATGACCCACTGAGGTTGATATGCCGTAAAACAAAACAAACCAAACAAACCAAACTAAAATACAACAATTAACGACAAATTAAATATATCATCATCATGATGTCGCACAATTAATACGGATATCCATGACAATCTCTCACCAACCTTCTCTATCATTCGTTGTCCCAGGGAGGTCCTCTGCATAGCATCCAGTATCCTCGCAGAGTTGGTCAATGTAGGTTTTTGGTGGGCGGCCCACATTAGCGTGTCCATGTGTTGGCTTCCACAGGAGAACGTCGCTTATGAGCTCATCCTTGCCTCTCCAGCAGTGTCCAGCATGCCTTGTCCGTTTCACTCGGATAGGTTGTGAGATGGGGGCAGGTGGCCATACAGCTGCTTCCCCGTGGGGTGCTGTTTCCACGACTTGTTCAAGACCGCACGCAACATTCTTGTGCAGCTTCCCAATATTAAATATTACCGGTTCTTGTTTTGAGCAAAAATAATGATTTCATTTATATTCGAATATATTCAAGGATTAAAATATACATAGAAATAGCATTGAAATTCTGCTTAAAAATTTACAACATTTGTAAATCTCAAAAGTAAAAACAAAATCAATACCCCCCCCACACACACACAACCCAGACGATGCTGGGTGTAGCGAGATGGTGAAGGTCCTGAGTTTTGCGAGGACTACTATAGAAAAGAGAGGAAGAAGAAATAAGAGAGAGTAAAGGCTTAAAAAAAAGTGATGAACATAAAACTGTTTGTCGTGAATTTGACCGGGGCGTGACCCCCCGAATGGAGAATTAAAAGGCAAGCGGAAATTTCGGGTGTTGACCGGAATCGGAAGTCACGTGGTCACGTGGAACGACGAAGAAAAATACCGGCATCTTTTTGCTTTCCGAGGCCTAGGATACGGACGGGCCTCTGGTCCCTAGTGTGGGATCACAGTAATTTAACAGTGTCCTCTGTCTCTCTGCTTTTCCTCCTCTCCGAAACAACCCACGAGACGAGCTCGAAAATAAAAGCTAAGCAGCTTGTGAAGATATATTTCTCGCGTTGTACCTTTTTATCGACGACCGTCGCGTAACGAATACCTTTTTAGTGCTGTGAATTTGGAGGCACGTTGACAAGACCCGCTATACGACATATATCGCTTTGGGTACTGTGACCATATTTCGCTATTAGAACGTTACACTGGGTAGCCGCTTCTAGTTTCTTTTAAATGCTGACTTTGCGTATTCAATGGAAATATTTCAAAGTTATCGTCCTTGGCTCTTGATTTCCATATGGTTATTTTTTCGTTTATCTGTTGAAATCAAAATATTTTCATCCTTACTTTGCTTACTTGAGTTAACGCTATTGTGTAAAAAAGAAAAATACAACGAAAAACAACCTCCTAAAACCAAAAACCAAAACAAAACAAAACAAACAGAAAACAAACAAATACTCCCCCCCAAAAAAAAACAACAACTAAATAACAAGTCCTCCCTAAAAACAACAAAAAACAAAACAAATCCTGTTAAATATTCCAATCTAGACATCTAAGATTTGAATGGGAATTATTTTCAAAAGCGTTGGCGTTATTCTTAAGAAAAACAAGTAAAGTATTTTCAAGTATAGATATTTAAAGTATTTTCAAAAGCGTTGGCGTTATTCTTAAAAACAAACAAAAAAAAACTTTTTATGGCGTTCAGTTGAAAATTCTTCGACAGTAGCATATAGTTACTCGGCATTCGGAGTACTCCTTCATCATAATTACTCCCAGGTCCACTCTTATCTCGAGTGATAGTACTTGTTGAAGTCCCATCTATGGTTTAAATAGAAAAAAATGAGTTTAAAAAACGTGTCTAAAATTTAATGTGTTTAAAATATTAGAATACCTATTAAGAATGAATTAAAACAAAACGTCTTCGGCATAAAATAACCCAACAAGTGCTGACATGCCGTAAAATCCAAAAAGATTGAATACATCAAGAATAAATAAAACAAAACATCTTCGGCATAAAATAACCCAACAAGTGCTGACATGCTGTAAAATCCAAAAAGATTGAATACACATCAAGAATAAATAAAACAAAACGTCTTCGGCATAAAATAACCCAACAAGTGCTGACATGCCGTAAAATCCAAAAAGATTGAATACACATCAAGAATGAATAAAACAAAACGTCTTCGGCATAAAATAACACAGCGAGTATTGACATACCGTAAAATCTACCTCACCCCCCCCCCAAAAAAAAAAAAAATTTGCATATCCAGCCTCATCTAAATAATTCAGACAAATAAAACCCCAAAAACTAGGCTTTCACGTTTTACACAGTAGTTTGTTTTCTTTTGGGTTGGGGGTGTGGGTGGGTGGTAACTGCTTAACTTTACTTATTAAATTTATCCGCTTGATAAACGATTAACATAACCGACAAAATAAACAAACGTTGCATCAGTTCAGTTTCAATTTGTGTGGCCATTGTAGTTGCAAGCAGTTTTTTCCAGTGGAGATCCCCGGTGGCATAAAGTTTGAGCCTTTCTCGAAGTAGACAGATGTAGTATCAGTTTTAATCCTTGTCCGCTGATCCGTTCTCAGTTGTACCAGAGTTTATCCTGTCTTGAAGTAGAGAGTTGTATAATCCTCGTCTGTTGGCCTGTGCTTCCATCGAATAATTTTAGGTCAATTTATCAACACCTTTAAATAGTAAATTAGACACATGTTTAGGCGTTTTTGAGTGGCCGATTCAGCCACTGCTCTTTTGGAACAGTCAATAAATATAAGTCTTGGTCATTAGCACACCTTATGAAGGGAAGCACATGGTGTAATGGTTAAAGTCATGGGAAATGGACTCGTCACCCCGAGTTCAAATCCTGGATGTGGTAATTGCATTTTACTTAGCGCTAATACCCTTGTGAAAGGTATGAATCCTACTCTCCCTCCAGCTATGAGTAAATAGTAGGGCAGACTGGGCTTTTTTAAACCTTGGTTAGGCAACCGGTCTAGGAGAAGGAAGACTCTGAATTCAAACCTGTTAAACTCCGCTTAATAAATTGACCTTGTGTCACATCCAGCTCGTGTGGAGGGGTTGGTATATATATATATATATATATATATATATATATATATATACCACAAATAATCCAACTGCCAATTAAAAAAATTCCAATAAATCGACCAAAAAAAAAAGGGCTATCTTTTTATATGCGTTCTTATCTACTTTCGTTAATCTTTCTAATTTAATATTTTTTAATATGTATATATTAATACGCTTGTTCCTTAATCTTCCGACCGTCATCATCTTGCAACACCCTCTGGTTAAAAATGAGACCGAAAGATGAAATGCAAAAATGCAAATCCTGCTTATCTGGTGTCGCTTATCCGCCGAATTCTTATTTCTTTATGAGTGTCGTTACCTCAACTAAATAATAGGCCATTCTGTTTTATCATAAAGAAAAAAGGGAAGAAAAATGACATGCTACACAGAAAAATATAATAAGGAAGAAAAAAGGCGAGTATGAAAAAGATAGAGAAAGAAAGATAGCTTCAAGTAACTATTCCTAATACGGACGATTTGCGCACTGTTATATGATATAGGGGCGCGTGGTGTAATGGTTAGAGTAATAGGAAACGGACTTGTCGACCCGAGTTCAATTCCTGGGCGAAGCTGTTTGCATTTTCACATGACGCTAATACCCTTGGATAAGACATGAATCCAATTCTCCCTCCAGCTATGGGTAAATAGCAGGGCAGATTGCGCTCTTTAACCATGGCTGGTAAACAGTCTAGGAGAAGGGAAACTCTGAATTCAAACCTGTTAAACTTCTTTTTGGAAATTGACCTTGTGTCACATCCTGCTCGTGCGGAGGGGTTGGTAAATATATATATATGATATCAAGTATTCCTATCTAATGCAAATAATTTGCACAGAGCTATATGGTTTCAAGTATTTCTATCTAATACTAATAATTATATGGTTTCTAGTAATCATATCTAATTCATGATTGTGATTTGTTTGTAAACAGTTATATGGTTTCAAGTAACTAATAATAATTATTAATAAACAATTATACGGTTATATGGTTTCAAGTAACTAATAATAATCCTTAGTAAACAATTACAGCTTCAAGTAACTATTCTTAATATAAATAATTTACGGTTATATGGTTTCAAATATTCCTATTAAATACGAATCATTTTAAACATAGACTGGTGTACTAAGAATCCCTTTCCGACCAGCTGGCTAGTCACGTCAAGCCCTAGCATCTATATGATTGTCCCGACCCTATTGCCCTTATGGCAAACACCCAACCCTTTCTATCATATATGTGCTAGAAAGTGGTGGCTGAGGGTTTTAGTGTCTTGGGTATGACATTAAACTGCATCTAATAGTGAAGTTCCAATACTGGAGATACGGGAAGTGTGGAGTACCCCTTCATTGCCATTGCTCCCTGGTACACTCTGACCCGGAGTGGCAGTTCCTGTTAGGGTCCTATCAAAGGGTTAAAGAGAAAAAATGAGTTAAAACATTGGGTCTGAGGAAAAATGTGAATAGCCATAAAAAATAAACAAAACAAAATATATTAGGCATAAAATAACCCAACAAGGGTTGACATGCCGTAAAATTCAACCAACCATTCATCGATCTATCCATCATTTTAATCATATTTGCCTCATACCCCACTTGTATGGGCTGGGCACAAGGCCTCCTTTTGATGTGAGCCCACCCAAAAGCCGAAGCTCATGGGTGGGAAAGAACAAAAATTGCGTCGATTCCCTCGGTATTCCCTCACAAGGGGAGCGCCTCAGGCGCTGGGCAATAAACCCAGCCCTGCTCCTTTAAGTCAAGGGGCAGGTGTTGCCTGGGGGGATAGCCCCCTGGGATCGACGCTATTAATTTTGACTTAACCGGTCCAGTGGCTGAGGCACACTGGACCCCCGCCCCGAGGCATATCTTATTTATTAGGCATAAAATAACCCAACAAGGGTTGACATGCCGTAAAATTCAACCAACCATTCATCGATCCATATATCCATCATTTTAACCATATCTATTTGATCTCTCAGCTCAGTTTGATGGACGAGCTGAGTTGATATCGAACTCGGATGAAAAGATCATTGCATTTATAGGTTCCAAAATGTCACTCTGAATTTTTTAGATTGCAAAAAAGATAGAAGGGTTGAATTAATACAGTTCTTAGTGACAATCATCTGGAGGTTGCAGGTTCAATCCTGACCACAGGCGAAAAATAAAATAGGATATACCTTAACACTTGTACCCGGAATTGGTTAACGGAATGAGAAAAATCTACCTCAGTGGAAATAAAGGGCTCCTGAATTGAACAAAAAAAAGACAAAAAAAAAGAACACTTAAAGAAGGCCGTAGAGATCGTCGGCCGAAATGTTGTGTTTATGACAATAAAGATGAGGACAACAGTTCGAAAAATCAATAATACAAAGCAGTGGTACTACTTAACCCATAGCTAGGTAATGAGGGGGTTCGTACCTTTCCCAAGGGTATTAGTTCGAAAGTAAACGTAATAGTCCGACTGTAATTCGAACTCGCTTACTAAGATCTCGTTGTCCAGCATGTTTGGGAATACACCACGGGGACGCCCTCAACATTGTAAAGGTTAAGGTATACCATTTAAAAAATATTTGCACTGCTTGGGTTCTCTGCTTACCTAAAGAGCACTACATGTCCAAGATTTTCTGTCAAAGGTATCTTTAACCCGATGCCGGTTTCAGATAACGAGAATCACCTACCCAGCGCCAGAAAACTCATTCTGGCTCAAGAGGTTTCATGTCACATCAAGAGGTATTACGCCACGGGGACTCCCACAGGATTCTAAAGGTTAAGGTATACCATTTAAAAAAATATTTGCACTGCTTGGGTTCTCTGCTTACCTAAAGAGCACTACATGTCCAAGATTTTCTGTCAAAGGTATCTTTAACCCGATGCCGGTTTCAGATAACGAGAATCACCTACCCAGCACCGAGAAGCTCATTCTGACTCAAGAGGTTTCATGTCACATAAAGAGGTATTACGCCACGGGGACTCCCACAGGATTCTAAAGGTTAAGGTATACCATTTAAAAAATATTTTCACTGTGTGGGTTCTCTGCTTACCAAGGAGCACTACATGTCCAAGATTTTCTCTCAAAGGTATCTTTAACCCGATGCCAGTTTCAGATAACGAGAATCACCTACCCAGCACCAGAAAGCTCATTCTGACTCAAGAGGTTTCATGTCACATAAAGAGGTCTTACGCCACGGGGACTCCCACAGGATTCTAAAGGTTAAGGTATACCATTTAAAAAATATTTTCACTGTGTGGGTTCTCTGCTTACCTAAGGAGCACTACATGTCCAAGATTTTCTGTCAAAGGTATCTTTAACCCGATGCCAGTTTCAGATAACGAGAATCACCTACCCAGCGCCAAAAAGCTCATGCCGGCTCGAGAAGTTTCATGTCCCGTCAAGAGGTCTACACAGAGACGCTTGTCAAAACCTCGTAAAAATGTAAGGTTAAAATTATGATGTTTATCACATTAGCGTCGAGAATTCGAAAAAAAATGTATGTTGTGTTAGATCTGGTTACATATGTGGCGGGTATTTCTCTCGTTACGATGGACTTTTTGCTTTTCTTTTTTTTTTCTTTTTAAAATTTTTTCTTTTCTTTTAATCTTTAAATATTTTTCTCCCTACCAAAATCTCTGTAAGTAAATCATGAATAAATTAAAAAACAAAAACAAAACAAAAAAACTACAGTTATGTGAAAATATGCACCACTTCTAAATATAACGTCTCGCAGATTTTTTAGAATTTTATTAATATCTTATTATAATGGAGATTGAGTGTTTTTCTGTCTGTAACCGAAACTATATTACTATACTAGTCACAATTCACATAGTTATTTACATCATATTCTCCATGATTTTATTTTTATTCAAACCTTAATTATTAATAAAATTGTTTTACATTATTAATACTGTTGACCATATCTACATATTATTAACATGCAATTATAATTATATATACAAAATATAGTGGTTTGCAGTGTGAATGGAAAGGCTAATTTGCATATTGATTTAAAAAAATTTGATTTTAATAAATATGTGCTCAGTATATTTGATTTCTAATTGTTTGGTTTTATTTTAATGAATATGAGCAAAAATCTCTCCAATAAATCCATTAACAATATTAACAGTAATTCTATTCTTTACTTCCTAATTTAACTAAATAGTTAAATTATGAAAATTTAGCAATGAAAGACGGGAGGGAAGAAAAAGCAAGTTTTATTTGTTCCCCCTCTTTTTCAAATCTTTTTATCGGCATCTTATTTAGTTCCATTACCCTTTCTAAGTTAACATAATATTTTATTACATTAAACCTTTAATACTTGCACCCGGAGGGTGCATATATATGCTAGTCCTTATAATATTCTAGAAATGGCTACTCGACGTTGCCTGGTTGGAAAGGAGAGCCCATAATGTTTGTCTCGCAGAGTAATTATTACTGAATCGATTCTTGCAGGAAATCCCAACGGCAAAAAGACCTTGAGTTGATCCAGCTTGGTGGAAAAAAGGTGAACAGACACCCTGAAAAGAAAAATTAATGTCTTTTATTCTAGAAGTGGCTACCCGACGTTGCCTGGTTAGAAAGGAGAGCCCAAAATGTTTGTCTCGCAAAATAGTTATTACTGAATCGATTCTTGCAGGAAATCCCAACGGCAAAAAGACCTTGAGTTGATCCAGCTTGGTGGAAAAAAGGTGAACAGGCACACTGAAAAGAAAAATTAATGTCTTCTATTTAAAATATCAAATGCAAAGAAGAAAAAAGAAGAAAATTCAATGCTGTTACTATTTAAATTTCATTTTTTAATTATCTTCATGAATATAAATCGAATCGTCATTAGTTTTGCTTAAAAAGCAAGAACTGATGATAGTGAATGTGTATATATATTTACTTTGTCGTTAATTGTTTTCCTTTAGTAGCTTCCTCCGGATATACATACATGATATTTTCCACGTACCCCACTTGTACGGGTCAGGCACAAGGCCCTATTTATGCGGGACCACCCACAAGCCGAGACTCATGGGTGGCGGGTGAAAAATTGCGTCGATCCTGTCGGCATTCCCCCTCAAGGGGGGCGCCTCAGGCGCTGGGCAATGAACCCAGCTCTGCCCCTTTAAATCAAGGGGGCAGGTGTTGCCTGGGGGGATGGCCCCCTGGGATCGACGCTATTAACTCGTAAAGATCCAGGGCCGACGCCACTGGACCCCCGGCGTGGGCCGGAGCTACATACATACATATATACATGATATTTACCGCGTACCCCACTTGTACGGGTCAGGCACAAAGTCCCTATTAACGTGGGACCACCCACGAGCCGAAGCTCATGGAGTGGCAGGTGAAAAATTGCGTCGATCCCGTCGGCATTCCCCCTCAAGGGGGCGCCTCAGGCACTGGGCAATAAACCCAGCCCTGCCCCTTTAAATCAAGGGGGCAGGTGTTGCCTGGGATCGACGCTATTAACTCGTAAAGATTCAGAGCCGACGCCACTGGACCCCCGGCGTGGGCCGGAGCTACATACATACATACATACATACATACATACATACACAGCAACTATCCTTTATATATGTACTAGAAGCGGCTACCCGGTGAAGCCTGGATAGAGGAGAAAAACATGGTTTAATAATCGTTTGCAGATCTATTACAATTGAATAGCGAGTTCGATACTCGCAGGATGACCCATAAATATCATCACGTAAAAAAGATCTTATCTTAATCCGGATTGGTGGTGGTCATCGTGGGGGGGGGTCACGGATTCTTTTTCGGTCAGAGTAGAGGAAATGACATCACATAATGATATAGTAAGACATTTTAATTTAATGATAAACTATACTTTTTAAATAAAATATAAATGACGCGATTTGCTAAATTTCAAATTAATATTTCAAAGCAAAATAAATAAATAAATAAATAAAAAAATAATAATAAAGTAATCAAATTAGAGTAAAACGTTAAATAATCTTTAAAAAATAACATTATCAATTCAAAGCGTAGTCAATCGAATATCAAATTATTATAGTATACTATACTGGGAGCTGCACAAGGATGCTGCGAGCAGTGTTGAACAAGTCATGGAAACAGCACCCCACAAGGAAACAGCTGTACGGTCACCTGCCCCCCATCTCACAAACTATCCGAGTGAGACGGACAAGACACGCAGGACACTGCTGGAGAAGCAAGGATGAACTCATAAGCGACGTTCTCCTGTGGAAGCCAACACATGGACATGTAAGTGTGGGGCGCCCAGCAAGGACCTACATTGACCAGCTATGTGAGGATGCTGGCTGTTCTGCAGAGGAGCTTCCAGGTGCAATGAATGATAGAGAGGGTTGGCGCAAGATTGTTGTCGATACCCGTGCTACATGCGCGATATGATGATGATGATGACTATAATAATTTGTTAAAAATAAAATAATAAACTAAGTATAGTATATTATTTTTAAATCGAAAAGTTCACTGACTTGAAACCATTACGAAAAGAAAACCAAATGAAAAAAAAGAGATTGAAACATATTTTTTAAATAGAATTTTGAATGACCTGATTTTGGATCAGTACTGTAGTTTTATATTTAACTTTTAGTTAAATATCAAATTACAGTACTGATTTTGGTACAAATGCAGAATAGCGCGCAATAGATAATATCATTAGAATCGCATTTTACAAATAAATAACATTAGATTAAGGAAACTCCCGAAGAGCATAATTTAACCCAATTACTCGAGTGTCTCAAGTTTTCAGGTATTTCCGTGAAATGTAATACATTTTATAGGTAATCTAATGGTATTATCTCTTGCGCACTATTCTGCACCCTATTGCCCTTATGGCAAGCCACAACCTCTTTTTATCATATGGGTGCTAGAAGGTGGTGACTGCGGGTCTACATGTCCTGGGAATGACGTTAAACTCTGTCTGATGGTGAGGTTCCAGTTTTGGAGGTTTGGGGAATGTGGAGCACCCCTTCATCACCATTGCTCCCTGGTCCACTCTGACCTGGAGTGGTAGTACCTGTTAGGATCCCATCTATGGGTTAAATAGAAAAATGTATTTATAAAAAAATTGTATTATCCATTAAGAATTAATTTATTTCAAAACTTTATCGGCATTAAATGACCCACTGAGGTTGATATGCCGTAAAACAACAAACTGAAATAAAACTATTCTGCATTAGTATCATGGTTTTATTTGTATTTCTAATATTAGAATAGATAAATTAACGCGATTATTTTATAAACAATGGCTAACATGAAAAATAAAAAAGGGTTTGTCTACACTGTCAAATGACGGAAAACCCGACATTACATTACATAACTATGCAAATTCTAATATTTAAATACATTTTAAACTTATTTTTAAATAAATTTTAAACTTATCTTATTAGAAAGAATTTTGTATTTGTTTAAAAGTTAATTTTCAAAATCAACGCTTGCCAAAATACGGTTATAAACTTTTTCTCTAAATACGTTTCCCAATTCCCGTCACTTTAAAAAACATCAATCATTGTTTATACAATAATTTTTCCATTCATTGGTATTATCCTGACAAAGATTTGATATAAACCGAAACGTTTAAACATCGACTTCACCATCAAAAATAAATTCATCTTTTTCGGAATACTTCGTTTTTCAAGTCTGTCTGTCTGTCTGTTTCACTCACTCTTTCTCTTTCTCTCTCTCTCTCTCTCTCTCTCTCTCTCTATATATATATATATTATATATATATATATATATATATATATATTCTCCCATATACAGTATTTAATTTTTCCCCAGATAGTCTCTATTCTCTATACCTTGAAAAAGGGTGAAGGTTCACCCGCAATATCGGAATTAATCCAACCAGGGACAGAACAACACTTGAATATTAAAATTCTGTTTTTCGTTCTATTTTTTTGTATGTTTTGTTATTTTTTTCCCAATGCTTCAAAATACCAAAAAAATAAGATCATTCACAAGAACAAAATTTATACACACACACACACACACACACACACACACACACACATATATATATATATTTATGTATATATAATCTTTATTAGGACATTTAAATATTGCCTGGTGACATGGGCATGTAGGGGATTATCTTCCATTTGCCGGAAGAGTCATCTTCTCGCTGCGTTGCTGTTTGTTCCTACTAGGGGGACTTCTGGTAGTTAAGCGTGTTCATTGCAACTTGTCTTCCTCTTTTAGCTGGACGCTTCTCAACGAACTGCTATGGGCTAGAGTCTATCTACCCCCTTTCTCGGTGGGCTTTTGCCCCCCCCCCCTTGCATTACTGTAAGTCCTTTATACAGCATGGACTATCCTTTAGTCTCTTGTCTGTAACATTTATATGTTAGGTACATTTGGGTATCTTGTTTATACCTAAATATTGTATCTTGTATTTACATGTTCTATTTTCCTGTACATTATGTATCTTATCGTTTCCATGTGCTGTTATATATATTAAATGTTTTGTCTCACAACGTGTCGGAGCTGTTATTCAATTATCAACCTTGAATCTTACAGGCATATTATTTTTTCAAATTATACGAGAAAAGGGTGGAGAATGTTTTATACGTTTCATTTGTGTTAATACTGATTTATTTTGAAAGTACGACTTCTAGCTAGGTGGTTCTAATGAGCGTTCCTTATTTGAAAAATGCGATACGTGATTGGAATTTTATATTTACTGGATTTCGCTATAAACGCTAAGCGCTATTTGAAATTTGAAATTTGAAACTGAAAAATCAATATACGAAATTGAAATTGTGCATTTTGAGTTGTCTTAATTGTCGTTTATAATTGAAATATTAACCATCAATAAACTTAAAGTTGAAAACAGACAATTAAATAGATAATTATTTATGTGTTAAACAATGTTACTTATGATGTAGTTGTTGGTTACGTAACCATGTAATTCGGAAGCTAAGCAGCTCAATAAACAGGACTGCAGTGAGGCGACGTCTTCGTCGTCATGAACAACCAAATGTAGATGGGAATTTCCCCGGCAATGTGTGCGAGCGCATCTGCAAGACCAGAATTGGACTAACGAGTCACCAGAGGGTCCACAACTGAAGATATGGAGTGACGACATTGTCGTCTGCGACGGACGTCCAAAAGAAATAAAAATAAATAAATAACACATTAACTAATACTTCTATCAATTTGGAATGCCAAATTCTATCAATTTGACCTGTTAGTATTATTTTTATTATTCGGACTATTGTCCTCATCTTCATTGTTATCTGGGCAATGTTTCGGCCGATGTGCCCTCCGACCTTCTTCGGGTATTTCTTGTCGAATTCAGGAACTTTCTCGGATTCGGGAACCTTAGCGGAATGAGAACAGGATACCCCCGTGAACTGAATGAAGGGTTAGGTTCAAAGTTCCATGATGGCTCCCGATTACGACAAGAAGGTTCCCGAGTCCGAGATGGTTCCCGAGACCGAGAAAGTTCCCGAGTCCGACAAGAAATACCTGAAGAAGGCCGGAGGGCACATCGGCCGAAACGTTGTACAGATAACAATGAAATGGGGACAATAGTTCGAATAATCCAAATAATACTAATTATCAAGCCTCATCTAAAAAATTCTGATAAATTGACCTGTTGAGTTCTATTACTCCAGTCTGGCAATTTCTATCAATTCAGTATGTCAATTATTATCAATTTATCCTGTTGATTTCCATCAATTCGGTCTGTCAATTTCTATCAGTTTGATTTGTAATATTTCTATCAATTTGGTCTGTCAATTTCTATTAATACAGTCTGTTTGATTTCGATCAATTCAGACTGCCATTTTAAAAAATTAATTTGATCTGCCAAATTCTATCAATTCGACATCTCATATTTCTATTAATTCCGTCTGCAATTTCAATCAATTCGGTCTGCCATTTTTTTCTATTAACTCGGGTACTATTCTAGCGAAATGATTTAATGTAAATTTTCAAAAACTCAATCACGTCAATTTTTGACAGGTACTAGTCTAGCAAAGGGATCTAATCTAAATCTTCAAAAATGTAAATCTTTTCAAATTTTGACTGGTATTATTATATCAAAATGATTAAATTTAAATTTCCACAAATGCAAATCTCTTCAATTTTTGACGGATACTATTCTAGCAAAATGATTTAATGTCAACTTTCACAAATGCAAAACCCGTCAATTTTTGACGGGTACTATTCGAACAAAATGTTTTAATAAAATTTTTTTCAAAAATGCAATCCCGTCAATTTTTAACGGGTACTATTCTGGCAAAATAATTTAATGTCAATTTTCACAAATGCAAAAGCCGTCAATTTTTGACGGGTACTATTCGAACAAAATGTTTTAATAACATTTTTTTCAAAAATGCAATCCCGTCAATTTTTAACGGGTACTATTCTAGCAAGATAATTTAACGTAAATTTTCACAAATGCAAAAAGTCGTCAATTTTTGACGGGTACTATTCGAACAAAATGTTTTAATAAAATTTTTTTCAAAAATGCAAATCTCTTCAATTTTTAACGGGTACTATTCTAGCAAAATAATTTAATCTAAATTTTCACAAATGCAAAAGCCGTCAATTTTTGACGGGTACTATTCGAACAAAATGTAATGTTTAAATAAAAAATTTTCAAAAATGCAAATCTCTTCAATTTTTAACGGGTACTATTCTAGCAAAATAATTTAATGTAAATTTTCACAAATGCAAAATCCGTCAATTTTTGACGGGTACTACTCGAACAAAATGTTTTAATAAAAATTAAAAAAAAAAATGCAACCCCGTCTATTTTTACCGGGTACTATTCTAGAAAAATAATTTAATGTAAATTTTCACAAATGCGAAAAGCCGTCAATTTTTGACGGGTACTATTCGAACAAAATGTTTTAATAAAAAAATTTTCAAAAATGCAATCCCGTCAATTTTTAACGGGTACTATTCTAGCAAAATGATTTAATCTAAATTTTCAAAAATGTAAGTAGACTGTAAAATTAAATCGCTCAAAAAAGGGGACACTATACATGCAAAATACCAAAATAAAGAAAAAAAAAAAAAAAAAAAAAAGAAAAGAAAAGAAAGCCTTTCCTTACACGAACCCCCAAATTCCCATTGGTGTTAGGTATCCAAAAAAAAAAAAAAAAAAAAAAAGAAGAAAAACAAGAAGCAAACAGAATCTTATCCCTTAAGACGAAAATCAGTGGCAGTATTGACGTAATTGCTGTATCATATAACCATTTGCATTCTACCATGTGAAGTGTAATGATTGATATGAGAAGTCGTCGTCGTAGTCGTTGTGTTATTATCGATACTAGCAGGACCTGTGGATATACCACAGTATAATAAGTTAATTATTACAACGTTTGATATGTTATTTAAGAACTACTGCTAAATAGTTCAATATATAAGTCTATAAAGTAAAGTCTTCGGGGCGGCCTAATGTCGGTATCAGCCAAACAGCGAGGGAGTCTATCCCATTTTAACTAGCACTAGACCAAAGAGGTTATTTTAGCGTCTGAGGTGGAGCACCACACCTAATAAGTATAATAATCTTGATTTAGCTCTCTCTACTAGCAGGACCTGTGGATATACCACAGTATAATAATTTAATTATTACAACGTTTGATATTTTTACTTAAGAACTATTGCTATATAGTTCAATATGTAAAAAGTATAATAATCTTGATTTAACTCTCTTTACTAGCAGGACCTGTGGATATATCTTAGTATAATAATTTAATTATAACAATGTTTGATATGTTTACTTAGGAGCTATTGCCAAATAGTTCAATATGTAAAAAGTATAATAATCTTGATTTAACTCTCTCTACTAGCAGGACCTGTGGATATACCACAGTATGATAATTTAATTATTACAACGTTTGATATGTTTATTTAAGAACTATTGCTAAATAGTTCAATATATAAGTCTCTAAAGTAAAGTCTTTGGGGCGGCCTAATGTCGGTATCAGCCAGCGAGGGAGTCTATCCCATTTTCACTAGCGCTAGACCAATGAGATTATTTTACGTCTGAGGTGGAGCACCACACCTACCATCAGCTCCTCGCTTTACCGCACAGATCCCTTTGCTACTCACACGCTGAGTTGGGGAGGACCGGTATCGAACCAGGAACCTTGTGATTCCTAGTCAATAAAAAGTATAATAATCTTGATTTAACTCTCTCTACTAGCCGGACCTGTGGATATACCTCAGTATGATAATTTAATTATTACAACGTTTGATATGTTTACTTAAGAACTATTGCTATATAGTTCAATATGTAAAATGTGTAATAATCTTGATTTAACTCTTTCTACTAGCAGGACCTGTGGATATACCACAGTATAATAATTTAATTATTACAACGTTTGCTATTTATTTAAGAACTATTGCTATATAGTTCAATATATAAGTCTCTAAAGTAAAGTCTTCGAGGCGGCCTAATGTCGGTATCAGCCAGACAGCGAGGGAGTCTATCCCATTTTCACTAGCGCCAGACCAAAGAGATTATTTTTGCTCCATGGCAATCTTCTTCTTCTTCTTCTCTTCTTCTTCTTCTTCTTCTTCTTCTTCTTCTTCTTAGTTTTTTCACATTAGCGTTAGCTGGTGGTATTTCACTGGAGTCTGAGTGACAACAAGCCTCCTCAGGTCTCCAGGACTCTTCTGAGTATTCTGACAGATTACAGCAATGCAGTATTCTGGATGGTCTCAATTCTTCCTCTAATTTCCA
>CM042160.1:94295474-94310474 GCA_023376005.1 Doryteuthis pealeii | reverse complement strand
ATTACTGAAAACTTAGAAGGCCTATCAAGCTTGCTCAAAGTGCTTATGATCTAGTCTAAGCCTATACTCAAAAAACAAGTTCTTTTTTTTTGGTCGGGCGGCGGGTGGGCAAAAAAAAGAAAAAACTTTTCATTAAACTCTTAAATATATCTCGACAAAGCAATATCCCAACAATGGGCTTTTAAACTATTTATCAAATATTAGGTCTTGAACTTGTACCTAGTGACACCACACCACCACAAATCACCCACCACAACACACACAAATCTTACATATCAATTCTGACAAAGTCATATCCTGCCAAACATGTCGGTTTCTCAACATATTTCGTATGCAATCCATTTATCGATACTTCTGAACTGCGCACCCATCAGTGACTCTACACACAAGCCACAGACAGTCACCACCGTATCACACACATCTCAGCACACACAAAAATGATTCATCTTTTTGTTTCGTTTTTTTTCTCTCTGCCTCGCTTCTCAACCACCGACACAAGGTCAAATCACAGACTTTGTTTAACAAAAACCTGACACAATGTATGACACATTCTAACATGTGAACATAACTATAACTATAACCGTAAACAATACATACGTACTTTGCACATTACAGATACATACCTTACGTTACATTACTCGGTCTGCAATACCGCTTGAAAGAACAATGACTATACCAATTGTTAATAGTATATAAAGTATGTTTTCTATAATCAATTTTTTTCTTTTTCTGTTTTCTACGTGACAAATACATTTCCGATAGTCATTGTCGTGTTTAAATTGTAGAATTATGTATAACTCATGGATTTTCTTCAGTCCACAAACACTGAACACAAGCGGGCCCCACAATTATTAAATTATAATCTATGAAGATTTTTATGTACAAATAGTTGGTTTTGCGCTACAGAACTAATTTACATAGTCCACACGATGTACAACAATTTCACGAAAAATTGAAGGGTCCCGGAGACATGGCCTGGTGAATTTGACATGGAATTACCCACTTTATTTTGTAAGCAGAAGAAGTAATCCGTTAAATAAAAAAAAAAAACATCTAAAAGCAAAATATTTGAATAATGGTTAATTCTGCTGACTGAGTTTACAATTCAATCAAAGTCACTGCAGCTAATAAATAGATAGTTTTTTTAAATCTGTCAAAAGTCCCAGGGAGCTCAATTGTGCTTCTTTGACTTTCTGAAGACGAAAAAAACTGCACCGTGTGACATCGAAATAGTCGAAAAAAATGGACGAAGGTGAAGGCTGGATGTTATTATCTTAGTATAAGTGGTGGAAAAATTACCTGTACTATCATGAGTTATTAGAGCTGTTTCAAGTGCAGCAGACATGAATTGACCAATGAGAAAACGAGGCATACGGTAAACATTTACTTTAAGCTCCGGCCGGATTAATAATCGGACCCTTAGCAGTAGATTACGAAGGTTTCCTCCAGACAGTCAACAGACAAGGACTCTAAATTAGTACTGCACTCTTTTCTAACCGCAAGGAATATTCTGGATCAATAGACAAGGATTGAATCTGATACATCTTTCTAGTGCACGGAATACTCTGGATCAAGAGACAAGGATTAAATCTGATATTACATCTTTCTACTGCAAGGAATACTGTGGATCAACAGACAAAAAACATGGACCCATGCACTTTCCTGGCAAAGTAAATTCTAGCTTTTCCCTTGAAAATGGATTTACACCTTCCCGAGAAACAATGGATTCACGCCTTACTTTAGACATAGGGATCCATTCCTGACCCAAGAAAATGGATTCATGTATTTCCCAGTAAAAATGGATTCACGTCTTTCCCAAGAAAAATGGATCCATGCTTTTCTCAGGAAAACGGATTCACGCCTTTCCCTAGAAATATGAATCCATGCTGCACCCAGGAAAAATGGATTACCACCTATCCCTAGAATAATGGATCCATGCCTTTCCCAGAAAAATTGTATCAATGCCTTACAAAGGAAAATGGATTCAACGCTTTTCACAGGAAAAATGGATTCACGCTTTTCTCAGGAAAACGGCTTCCCGCCTTTCTCTATAAATATGGGTCCATGTCTTTCACAGGAAGAATGGATTCCCACCTTTCCCAAGAAAAATGGATTCATGCCTTATCCGAGAAATGGATCCATGATTTCCCTAGAAGATGTATCCTCGCATTTCCCAAGAAAAACAGATTCCCACCTCTCCCAAGAAAAATGGATCCATGCCTTTCCCTACAAAAATAGATTCATGTCTATCCAGACAAAAATGCTAATCCATGCCTTTCTAAGGATAATGGATCCACGCCTTTTCCAGGTAAAATGGACCCGTGAATGCAAACTATATTAATAAAAAATTAAACTCGGCTTTCCGACTCCATTTGCCGTGTCAATCAACGCTAGTCCACGCATTATATATATATATATATATATATATATATATATATATATATATATATATATATTAATATATGAATAGATAAATATTTTAGTTTATATTTATTTATATTGAAAAAAGTTTGCTACCATTGGTTTTTTGTGTGTAACCGTCATTAGCAACGAAAATATTTTGAAAATTTATTAACGCTCTATCACAGATATTGAGCACTCTTCTATTAAGACTACGTTGGATTATTACCGCTTCTTCAAGTATAATAGTGCCAACCATACACATTGAAATATATATATATATGTGTGCGTGTGTGTGTGTGTGTGTGCTTGTGTGGGTATGTGTGTGTGCTTGTGTGTGCTTGTGTGTGTATTTACTGCAACCAAATCCGAAAAGATTTAAGAATTTGTTAAGAGTGCATGAATGCGTGATGAATTCTGTAGTAAGTTATCATGATGACGTCATAAAGTTTGGCTTTAGACATCAATGAAGAAAAAGAAGAAAAAAGAAAACGCACCCCCAAAAAAAAGACACACAAACATTTCTCTCTCTCTCTCTCTCATTCACGACTCTCTCTCTCTCTCTCTCTCTCTCTATATATATATATATATATATATATATATATGAGATAATCCAAATGACTGGTAAGTAAGGGATGATTCTATTTTGGATCATCGAAATCTCACTGTTTAACCATACTGTATGCTCGTGTAGGTACAAACATATATATTCATACAAGGATTTTTTTATAAATCGCTATATATATATATATATATATATATATATATATATATATATGTGTGTGTGTGTTGTGTGTGTGTTTGTGTGTGGTGTGTGTGTGTGTGTGTGTGTGTTGTGTGTGTGAACAACAAAAAAACCAAGAAAAAACAAAAAGAAAATAAACATCGCCCTCTCTCATTTCTCTTGCTCCCTCTCTCGATATCTCTTTATACATATATACATATAATCATATATGTTACACACACACACACACACACACATATATATATATATATTATATATATATATATATATATGTGTGTGTGAAATAAAGGAAATTAATCCGACAGTGTGAATTTGATATATTGAAAAAACAAATGATGTTTAAAAATGCATGGGATCATCAGGAGTGAATGTGCACCGTTTCTGGGCCTTCCTCTCAACGGGGATGTGCTTTTTAAAACCGTTGAGAGAAAGGCCCCGAAACGGTGCACATTCTCTCCTGATGATCCCATGCATTTGTAAACATCATTTGTTTTTTCAATATCTCATATATATATATATATATATATATATATATATATATATATATATATATAAATAACCACTCTGAGATTCTGGCAGGACATTTTCAGCAATATGATCAAGATGTCTGGAGAGTAGAATCCTGGCGAGAACCTTACCTGAGGTTGCAAGGAGGGAGATGTCTCTGCTGTTGCCACCCACAGCCCTGTCTCCTTTTCTCTTGAATATGCTAACAATATCTGCATCTTTTCATTGTTGAGGACAACAACTGGAGGTCCAGACTTTCAGAAAGATGTCATGCAGACAATCTATGATAGCATTCTCACCATGCTTAAGAATTTCTGAAGGGATACCATCGGGTCCAGCAGCCTTGTTGTTTTTTAGGGTAATTACTACAATGTGCACTTCACGGCGTGTGGGTATATTGTACAGTTCTGGTAAGAAGGGAAATTCAGGGATATTCTCAAAGACAGTGGGGTCAGTGGGATTGCTTTTATCTAGAAGGTGTTGGTAGTGTTCAGCCAAACGATCTAGTATTTCTTTTTTGTCGGTGATAAGCCTAGATCCATCTGCACTTCTTACTGAATTCAGAGTTTTCCTTCTTCTAGACCGGTTGCCTAACCAAGGTTAAAGAGCCCTGTTTACCCTACTATTTATCCATAACTGGAGGGAGAGTAGGATTCATACCTTTCCCAAGAGTATTAGCGCTAAGTGAAATGCAATTACCACATCCAGGACTTGAACTCAGGGTGATGAGTCCATTTCCCATGACTTTAACCATTACAAACGCACTTCCATAGAAAAATAAAAAATAATATAACCGTATCAGAATATTTAGAAGAGTCCTAGAGTCTTAAGGAAGAATCAATGCCATCCAGACCACAACATTGATAAGATCAGCTAGAATACTTTTTTGTACGCCTCGCGTAACATGGTGAATTTAATCTATGAGCCATAAATAAATAAATGAAGTTAAAATAACAAAATGATACCACAATTGTGTAAGTCAAAGAAAACGAAAAGATAGACAAATACCTGGATCTTGCTAGAGAGCAACAAAATGATTCTACAATTGTGGAAGTAAAAGAAAGCGAAAAGATAACAAATACCGGTGATAAGCCTAAATCCATCTGCACTTCTTACTGGGCAAGTTGGATTTCTGTGTGGGCCCATATGCCCTTTTTATGGCGCTGTAGAATTCTTGCTGGTTCTCTGTATCAGCAAATCCTTGAATTTCCCCTGCTAGTTTTATCCACCACTCGTTTTGCATTGATCTTGTCATGCGTTGAACTTTGGACCTAGCATCTGCAAAGGTTGCTCGTGTCGAGGTGTTTTGGGTTGTTAATAACTGCTTGGTGAGCCTTCTTCTTGTCTTCCAGTAATTGATGAATGTCTGCTGCCTGTTCGTCAAACCAGTCTCGGTGTTTCACTTCATACCATATATATATATATATATATATATATATATATATATATATGCGCATTTTAAAAAATTCAAGCATTCCAGCGTGTGTTTGTACCCCCTATTCTCTTCCAACGGTTTTTATCCCTTCTTTCTTTCATATATTTTTTTTGCTCGTTGATGATGACCCTTCTACTAAGGCGTCGAAACAGATTCTGTCAGCAGATAATAATTACTAATTGTTTTTTCAAAATGTTAAATTCATTCTGTCGGATTAATTTCCATTTATTTACACACACACACACACACACACACACACATATATATATATATATATATATATATATATATAGGGGCCGGGTCAGTCGGTAGAGCGTTCGGCTAGAAGCCACAAGGTTCCTAGTTCGATACCGTTCCTCTCCAACTCAGCGTATGAGTATGAGTAGCACAATGATCTGTGCGGTAAAGTGAGGAGCTGATGGTAGGTGTGGCGCCCCACCTCAGACGCCAAAACAAGCTCCTTGGTCTAGCGCAATTGAAAAGGGGATAGACTCCCTCGCTGACTGGCTGATACCGACATTAAGCCGCCCCGACGACTTTACTTTACTTACTATATATATATATATATGTTGTCGGGATTTTTAAGGGTAAAAAATAAGACAAACGACTGGTAGAAATGGATACATATGTATTGAACAACAAGGAGTAGAAATTACAGCAAAGAAAGTAAAGATTGCGTCCGACCATACAGTTACGAGATGACTCGCATTGCTTCGTGTCAAGTCACAATTGTTCCTGCTACTTATAGTAGTCATCGGCGCATTCCATTTATGTACATAGGTTATATAACCTATAACAATATATATATATATATATATATATATAATATATATATAAGATTTTTTTTTCAAACATAAAAAAAAATCTTATTTCTTTCGCCGAAAAAGCATAAAGGCTCCGGATGTGTTTGTTAATATTCACTCAGCGCCTTCCTTGCCTCATATGGTAGAGACGCTACAGTATCATTAACAGGTTAATTTTGCAGGGATTTCTCGGTGCTGTATCGTGGCTGAAACAGTATAGGGTCTAAACTAACCTGCTGAAGTCCCGGTTTCGATTTCTGTCAGAGGGAAATCGTTAGTATATATCGCTGATGAGACTTAATAAAGTTGAAACACGCCGAGTAATTCTTTGCGAAATTCACTTGTCATTGTTATCTTCTATAATTATCGAATTTATGCGATATTGCCTTCAAGCAAAAATATAAACAAACGATTTAATATATATATATATATATATATATATATATATATATATTAATATATATATATATATATATATATATATATATATATATATATATATATATATATATAGTTGTGATATTTGCGTGATTCAGAGGCCGTACAAAATGTTACTATGTGGAGATTTGTCTCAGTCTCTTTAATTCAGTTTTCAGTCTTCGGTGAAAATGGAAACATGTCTCAATCCGTCAACTCAACATTCAGACTTCCGTAAAAATGGATCCCTGTCCCAATATCTCAATTCAATCTTTAGTCTTCAGACCACTAGAAGTGTCAAGATGGTTCTAATGTTCGCTATATTTATACGCACATACATATACGAAACACGCTCATTCATGTACACATGAGTGGTTATACCATCGCCGTTTAATTATCTAAGTTATGACTTAGTATAAGTCCACATGCTTTACTCTCTACACGAACTGTTTTAATAACATTCCATGTTTCTTTAGCTGATAGCTCACTTCTGTCTACTTCCTGCAATTTCTTGGCAGCCCTGTCGGCTTGGGCTTTAGAATACATCAACGGTACTTCTGCAAAGGGGTAAAATCCCTCAATGGGGCCACCCGTGGGTTGCAACCCGTGATGCTTAAAAATGGGACCCAAGTGGCTAAACAGTCCATGCAACAATCCCGGTTGGTCACGTAAAGCCCTAGCACCTATATGATTGTCCCAACCCAATTGCCCTTATGACAAGCCCCAACCCTTTTTATCATATATGTGCTAGAAGGGTCTTCGTGCCCTGGGCATGACGTTAAACTTCATCTGGTCGTGAGGTTCCAGTTTTAGAGCTCTCGGGAAGGTGGGGTATTCCTTGATCACCATTACTCCCTGACCCGAAGTGGTAGTACCTGTTAGGGTCCTATCTATGGGTTAAATAGAAGAAATGAGTTTTAAAATGTTTAAAAAATAGAGAGTTTAACGAGAATTGAGTGCCCACCAAGAATGAATAAAACAAAACGTCTTCGGTATAAAATAACCCAACAAGGGTTGACATGCCATAAAATCCAATCGACCAATTTTTAAGTGATCTCAGACTTAATGTGTTCTCGAGCCACTTCCCTAGGAAGGCTCCTTGTATTGATCTTTTTTGCTTCCCTTTGTTACGTTCCGAAGTATTTTTTTTATTTCCTTGTTGACAAGAGCAAACTAGCGAGCTGTGCGTTAGTAATTACACTGGAGTATGTAATAAAAATCCTGTTTTCCTGGGGGTGGGGGTGGCCCCTGGGATCAACGCTATTAACTTGTAAAGATCTAGGGCCAAACCCACTGGACCCCCGGCGTTGGCCGGATCTACATCTACTTACCTCATACCCCACTTGTATGGGTTGGACACAAGGTCTCATTTTTATTTTGGACCACCCACAAGCCGAGACTCATGGGTGGCAGGTGGAAAAAATTGCGTTGATCCCGTCGGCATTCCCCCTCAAGGGGGGGGGCGCCTCAGGCGCTTGGCAAGTTATTTGCCTCTCATCCCACCTATGAGGGCGTGACACAAGAACATTTTTATATGGGCCCACCCACAAGTCGAAGCTCATGGGTGGTAGGTGGAAAAAATTGCGTCGATCCCGTCGGCATTACCCCTCAAGGGGGCGCCTCAGGGGCTGGGCAATAAACCCAGCCCTTCCTCCTTAAGTCAAGGGGGCAGGTATTGCCTGAGGGGATATCCCCCTTGGATCGACGCTATTAACTTGTAAAGATCAAGGGCTGAAGCCACTGGACCCCCTCCCCGAGGGGTGGTTTACATACTGTATTTACCGGTACCCCACTTGTACGGTCAGCAAAAGTCCCTATTAACGTGGGACCACCCACAAGCCGAAGCTCATGGAGTGGCAGGTAAAAAATTGCGTCGATCCCGTCGGCATTCCCCCTCAAGGGGGCGCCTCAGCACTGGGCAATAAACCCAGCCCTGCCCTTTAAACCGAGGGGGCAGGTGTTGCCTGGGGGATGGCCCCTGGGATCGACGCTATTATTATAACAGAACGGTCCAGCGGCCGAAGCTCACCGGACCCCGGTCGAAACCGGGTGGGTTTGCATACTAATAACATGCAATTGTATTTATATATACATCAAAATAGTAGTTTACAGTATGAACGGGAAGGCTAATTTGCATATTAATCTTAGAAAATTAATAAAGATAAATATGTTTGGTATTATTGATTTCTAATTGTTTGGTTTTATCTTTAATGAATATGAACAAAAATCTCGAGGATAAATCTTAAAAAAATAACTGTAATTTTATTCTTTACTTCCTATTTTAACTAAATAGTTAAATTAGGAAAATTTCGCTATGAAAGACGGGATTGATGGAAGTGTAAATTTCAGTTGTTCTATTTTTCGATTATACCCCCCTCTGTTTCAAATCTTTTTATCTTCATTCTTATTTAGTTTCATTAGCTTTTCTAATTTAATATAATATTTTATTACATTAAAACTTAAATACTTGCAGCCGGAGTGTGCATATATTTTGCTCGTACGATGAAAGATGACAGACAGGAATTTAATGTTAAGCTGTTATTATATTAACCCTCTCATGTTCGCGATGAGAGTCATTCGAAACGTTCTAAGCCTCACCCAGATACTTTATGACTGTTCGGGTCTCTGTTTTGTCCATTTAAAAAAAAAATTAATCGCCCAGCTCTCAACTTTGATTGCATCTCACCTGCGCAGAAATTATAACAGAAATCTTGTTTTGTTTTGCTTTACGGCACATCAACCTCAGTGGGTCATTTAATGCCGATAAAGTTTTAAAATAAATCAATTCTTAATGGATAATACAATTTTTTTATAAATACATTTTTCTATTTAACCCATAGATGGGACCCTAACAGGTACTACCGCTCCGGGTCAGAGTGGACCAGAGAGCAATGGTGATGAAGGGGTGCTCCACATTCCCCAAACCTCCAGACCTGGAACCTCACCATCAGATAGAGTTTAACGTCATTCCTAAGACATGTAGACCCTCAGTCACCTCTTTCTAGCACACAGATGATAAAAAGGGGTTGGGGCTTGCCATAAGGGCAATAGGGTTGGGAAAATCATATAGGTGCTAGGGCTTGATGTGACCAGCCGATTGATCGGAGAGGGCTTCTCCGACCGCCCGTCTAGCCCAAGATAGGGCCAAAGTGGAGTATTGCATGTCATGAACTGCTCATCAACCTGGGCCCTATCCTTAAGCATCACGGTTCGCCACCCATGGCCAATAGGTGGCCCCATTGGGGGAGTCTTACCCCTCTGCAGAGGTGCAATCGGTGCATTCTAACGCCCCAGCCGACAGGGCGGTAACAGAAATCTGAATCACTTTTTTATTTATTTATGGGCTGAATGGGCCGGGTTAGCTCAGTCGGTAGAGCGTTCGGCTAGAAACCACGAGGTTCCTAGTTCGATACCGGTCCTCGCAAACTCAGCGTATGAGTAGCACAGGGATCTGTGCGGTAAAGTAAGGAGCTGATGGTGGGTGTGGCGCTCCACCTCAGACGATAAAAACAAGCTCCTTGGTCTAGCGCTAGTGAAAAGGCGATAGACTCCCTCGCTGATAACGATGATCAGGGGAAACAATTTTATGTGTCAATACTTAAGTATTTCGGTATTATACCATCTTCAGGACACTGTTACGGAATGTTTTTGTGAGGGACAAAATGAAAGATGTTAAGTGTATAGTGAATGTGTGAATATGATGTTATTAACCGTTAATTTTATATATGTGCGTTTGTTTACGAAAGCTGATGACATGATCATTCCTGTGTTTGTTATATTTTTAAAAAATATTTTCTTCTCATATATATATATATATATATATATATATATATATATATGAGTATGAAAAGGTGAATGAAAACATCACACAATGCTGTTAAAAAGAAAACAATTTATAATATAATCATAGCTGATACTGATCAATATTTCGATTTTACAAAAATCATCATCAGAGCTCATTCACTCCGTAGTTGTTTGGGTCGGAGAAGAATGTCAAGTCACAAACAAAAAACCTTAATACTGCAAAAAAGAACGAAAGTCGTTACAATATTCACCAATGTGGGCATTCGCGCCATATATATGTCGGTCATGTCTCTATGTATACCTTTTGTCGGTAAAACATATCCAAATGTAGCGGATTTTGAGATGTTGGCAACAAGACGAAACAATTTAAACGGAAGGGGATGGGTATTAAAAAATGTGTTTTTTGTTTGTGAACTGATTTGACATTCTCAATATAAATAAAACTTAAATTCTGAAATCACAAATATTAATGCAAAATTTTATCTATTTCTCTGAATGTCTGAGATGAGGCTTGATGATTAGTATTATCTGCGTTATTCGGACTATTGTCCCCATCTTTATTGTTATTTGTACAACGTTTCGGCCGATATGCCCTCCGGCCTTGTTCAGGGTTAGGTTCTAAGTTCCGTGATGGCTCCCGATTACGGCAAGAAAGTTCCCGAGTTCGAAAAGAAGGTTCCCGAGTCCGAGAAGGTTCCCGAGTCCGACAAGAAATACCTGAAGAAGGTCGGAGGGCATATCGACCGAAACGTTGTACAAATAACAATGAAGATGGGGACAATAGTCCGAATAACGCAGATAATACTAAAATTTGATCTATTCCAGTTTTGTTTTTAAACATTGCATAAAATTCATATTTTCTAAGTGCAAAACATTTTGACACTAAATATATATATATAAATATATATTGCAGAGGGACATGAAGACATGCCACATCGACATCAACACATGGGAGGCTTATGCAGAAGACCATACGACCTCCGCGTCAAACAAGAAACGAAAAGTAGTGATAAAGAGAGGAAAAAAGCCGCTGCAGCAAAGAGAGCCATAAGGAAGGAGAGACAACGGCATCTCCAGCAAGCATCACCGTTTGTTTTTGCAATCCCTGCACCAGAGATTGCCATTCAAAGATTGGTCTGTTCAGCCACTCACGCAGTTTCAGATAAAGAAAGAAAGAAAAAAGTGGACACTACGCCATCGTCTTTAATAGACGGAAGGATGTCAACACACACACACACACACACACACACACACAACACATATATATATATATATATATATATATATATATATATATATATATATATAACACCTTTCTCAGCAATTATTCTCCTTCCAGCCTCTACATTAATATAATTAAAAAAAAAACTGGAACACATCACCCCTGATGATGGCACTTCGAAGTGCCGAAAGTACTCGGGACTTGAACTTTGGTCGACTTATCCACGAATTCCACCCAAACATTAAAAAGTTGGCCAGAAAAATCGAAAAGATCAAAAATAAAATTGTTAAACAGGAGATGTGTCTTTTGTTTAATTCTACATGTATATATATATATATATATATATATTATATATATATATATATATATATATGTAATATAGTGAAAAATTTGAAAAAACACTGGTTCAAATAAAATTAGTGATATTTATTCAGCCAACGCTGCAGTGTTTCAATCTGTTTAGTAGATCTTCTTCAGGGCTTTTGTTGATCTAAGGAAAAATAAAATTTATCACAGAATAATAAGGAGACTGTGATAGTCTTTTGTTGATCAGTTTGTTTAAAAATGTTTTGATTAGAAAATTAGCGCTCTTAGATTTGTTCAAAATTTATGAAACGCTGGGATAAACGGCTTTGAAAGATAACAGCGAACATATATATACATATATATATATATTTCTTTCTTTTAAGATTGCATCCAAGATTTCTTGGTATCTCGTATTTTTTTTATACAAATTCTACTCAAACCCTGCTTATTCCATTAGACAGCTGAAACGTGGAACAAACTACCTTGTGGTGTTGAAAATCACCAAATGTGTTAGTAAAAAAAAAAACTAGAAAAAACAAAAGCAACTGGAAACCAAACAGGCAAACCAGAAGCGCGCCACGTGGCAGACTGCATCTGAGTAGGGTCGACTCTTAACACCTACTGTTGCAATGTGCAGCTTTGTTTAGTTGTTTAGATAACGCATCATATCCCAAATCTGTTTTTTGTACACCCCTCGTAAAAATGGTGCAATTTAATCTATGGGTAATAAATAAATAGATAAATAAGTAAATACATGAATAAAATAAAAATAATATAACGATGTGCATAGCTAGATAGAAAAAGCAAATCTAAGATATGCTCGAAAAATTAGAAGAATCCTAGAGATCAAAGGAAGAATCGAGACCGTGCAGACTACAGCATTGTTAAGATCAGCTAGAATACTTAGAAGAGGCCTAGAGACCTCAAGGAAGAATCGAGACCACCCAGCCCACACGATTGTAAAGATCAACTTGAATTCTTACTTACTGGAGACCCAGTGAAGAATCAAGACCATCCAGACCACAGCATTGTTAAGATCAGCTAGAATACTTAGAAGAGTCTTAGAGACCAGAGGCAGAACCGAAACCATCCAAATCACCGCATTGTTAAAACCAGCTAGGATACATAAAAACATATCCAAAAGACCTGAGGAAGAATCGAGACCGTCCACACCATAGCATTGTTAAGATCAACTAGAAGAGTTAGAGAGTCCCAAGGAAGAATCAACACCATCCATACCGCAGCAATGGTAAGATCAGCTGGAATGCTTTTTTTGCACACACCGGGTACCATAGTGAATTTAATCCATGAGCAATAAATAAATAAATGAAGTAAAAATAACAAAATGATACCACAATTGTGGAAGTCAAAGAAAACCAAAAGATAGACAAATACCAGGATCTTGCTAGAGTGCAAGAAAATGATACCACAATTGTGGAAGTCAAAGAAAACCAAAAGATAGACAAATACCAGGATCTTGCTAGAGTGCAAGAAAATGACACCACAATTGTGTAAGTAAAAGAAAACGAAAAGATAGACAAATACATGGATCTTGCTAGAGAGCAACAAAATGACACCACAATTGTGTAAGTAAAAGAAAACGAAAAGATAGACAAATACATGGATCTTGCTAGAGAGCAACAAAATGATACCACAATTGTGGAAGTAAAAGAAAAAGAAAAGATAGACAAATACCTGGATCTTGCTAGAGAGCAACAAAATGATACCACGATTGTGGAAGTAAAAGAAAACGAAAAGATAGACAAATACCTGGATCTTGCTAGAGAGCAACAAAATGATACCACAATTGTGGAAGTAAAAGAAAAAGAAAAGATAGACATATACCTGGATCTTGCTAGAGAGTTGAAAGTGCCGTCTGACATGAAGGTAACGGTGATACAACTTGTAGTTGGTGCCACTGGAACGCTAGCCAAAATCTGGTCACAGAGATCTTTTCTCCCGCATGTGTTTTCTTGACGAAATCGACCATTTCATCTGTGTTCAGCCACAAGCGATGGTATCAGAAGCTACAACTACAAGTCAACCAAATGCTAGTCTTAGCCAAAACGCTACAAGTCGCATGAAGATAGCTCGGATTAGTATAAAGGGTAGAATTATTTTAAAATATTTTGATTTATTTACAAGAGGTAGTCGTGTCAGCACTACTGTATGATTGCACCCCTTGGACTCGAAGGGAACGACTGGTTAAAATGTTAGGTGTGAACTATACAACGATGCTGCGTGGTGTTTTGAACAACTGCTGTTATTCGTGTTGATGATGATCCTGATTATATTAAGAAGTATTGGATTATTTGGTGATATATATATATTAACCAACCCCTCCGCACGACCAGGATGTGACACAAGGTCAATTTCTTAAGCGGAGTTCAACAGGTTTGAATTCAGAGTTTTCCTTCTCCTAGAACGGTTGCCTAACCAAGGTTAAAGAGCCCAGTCTGCCCTGCCATGTACCCATAAGCTGGAGGGAAAATTAGATTCACGCCTTTCCAAAGGGTATTAACGCCATGTGAAATGCAAACAGTTTAGTCCAGGAATCGAACTCAGATCAAAAATTCCATTTCCCACGACTCTTATGAAGATATATATATATATATATACCCTACTATTTACCCATAGCTGGAGGGAGAGTAGGATTCATACCTTTCCCAAGGGTATTAGCGCTAAGTGAAATGCAGTTACCACGTCCAGGATTTGAACTCGGGTCGACGAGTCCATTTCCTATGGCTTTAACCATTACACCACGCGTTATATAAGCCGTGCTACCATACACCACTTAGATTTATAGACTAAGCGAGGTCTCGTGCTTTAAACCTCAGTCAATCAACAGCCCGACTGCGTGGCTGGTTGACTACTTAATCACTGATACAAAGAGACGTCCATTTTCAATCATTGACGAAGGACTTGCAATACTGAGAAGCACCAAGGAACGCAAGGATTGTTTACCAAGGATTTCCGCTAGACAAGCGCTCTTACTTGGAGCCCAAAGGATGGCCCATAAAATCGTAACATTATTGCTAATTAACATACAGGCACGCGGAACCTGAATGTTTTTCTAATAGTCGATTTTGATCAGCGTGACACTTTCAGGTGAACTGATAAATAAATTTAGTGAAAACGAATTATATATATATGTATATATATCTAGGGTGGTCCAAAACAAACAGACTTTTTTTTGAAAGTCAGGCCTGTTTCTTTTGCTCACCATATATATAATATATATATATTATATATATATATATATATATATATATATATATATGCATAGAGCTATATAACATAATACATTTTGCGGACCTTCTTTTTTATAAAATATTGAATTATAAATTAAAATTTTTTATAA
>CM042160.1:94280474-94287974 GCA_023376005.1 Doryteuthis pealeii | reverse complement strand
GGCGCGTGCTAAACACTCACGGTCTTAAACCTGTTTGAAGTACTGTATGGAAGGTGTTGGGTTATCTGTAGTATATAAGCCGTGCTACTATACACCACTTAAATTCATAGACTAAGCGAGGTCAGGTGCTTTAAAACTCAGGCAATCAACAGCACGAATGCGTGACTGGTTGACTTACTTAATCACTGATACTGAGAGACGTCCATTTGCAATCATTGTCGAAGGACTTGCAATAGTGAGGAACACTGGAACAAATGGGGCAATACACACATGAAATGCCCTGAACTATATATTGTGAGAACTTATTAATTCAATTTAATTACCACCACAATATCTAGTTTTAGAGTAATTTAGTTTTTTTAATTATTAATCCCATTCTATCAGTTGCTGCTGAACCGTTAATTTTCTGCGGTCTCATATACAAGCTCTATTTAAATTACTACTGCTGGTCAAAGAGACGACACGGTAAGAATTTGTGTCCATTTCTGTCTTGTGTTTCCATTTCTTTTGAAATGTATTTGCTGTTATTTTTTTTTTATTGAATGTTATATATTTCTTCTTTGTACAGTTTTCATGGTGTTTATTAAATAAATTTGATAACATCAGTATGAAGGCGTTAGCGTTTTGTTTTCACGCAAATGAGAGGCAGTTACACCAAAACACTCATTTACGAATTCGTTATTGTACATAGTGGGGAATGTTTTATCGCAAATATCCGGTCGTATTATCTGATGTTTAGTGCGGTCAATGATTTTAGTCATCTGGAGAATATTGGTCTTACTACAAATATATACATATCAGCGCCATTTTTCAAAATTTATTTTCATTTTCTACTGACCGTAAAAACGTCACAAGGATGAAAGTCATGTGCGAAATGTTACTTTCGTCTTTAGCACGGAAGTTTTCAAGAACATGGCTACTTTATACGATTATACAAAAAGATAAAGATTCCGTTTAGGTAACCCAATAAGAAATCAATAATTTAGTTTGGTTTGGTTTGGTTTTACGGCATATCAACCTCAGTGAGTCATTTAATGCCGATAAAGATTTATTTCAAAATCAATTCTTAATGGATAATACAATTTTTTTATCAACTCATGTTTTTCTATTTAACCCATAGATGGGACCCTAACAGGTACTACCACTCCGAGCCAGAGTGGACCAGGGAGCAATGGTGATGAAGGGGTGCTCCACATTCCCCAAACCTCCAAAACTGGAACCTCACCATCAAATAGAGTTTAACGTCATTCCCAGGACATGTAGACCCTCAGTCACCGCCTTCTAGCACCCATATGATAAAAAGGGGTTGGGGCTTGCCATAAGGGCAATAGGGTTGGGAAATCAATAATGAGAGAGACGTTAATTTTCTTCAAAATAGTCCTCCTGACATTTAACTTAGGGTCGGCGCGTGCTAACCACCCACGGGTTTAAACCTGTTTGAAGCACTGGATGGAAGGTGTTGGATTATTTGTAGTATATAAGCCGTGCTACAATATACCACTTAAATTCATAGACTAAGTGAGGTCACGTGCTTTAAACCTCAGCCAATCAACAGTCCGAATGCGTGACTGGTTGACTTACTTAATCACTGATACTGAGAGACATCCATTTGCAATCATTGACGAAGGACTTGCAATACTGAGGAGCACCAAGGAATAACCAAAGGATTCTTTACCAAGGATCTCCGCTGGACAAGCGCTTTTGCTTGAAGCCTAAAGGATGGCTCATAAAATCGTAACATATTTTCTATGAATATTATTTTGTTAAAATTGACAGTGTTGCATAATGAGGGTCCCGATTCATTGAGGGGGAGACACGTATCATAGATTGGGAGGGGGTAAGACTCCAACACTAGCCCTGATTCAACCCATTTATACCAGTGCGTTTGCCATTCGGGGGATCGTCTCTGGAACTTTTCATTTGATTTGTTGTGAAGCTGTAAGTAAAGTCGACGGGGCGGTCTAAAGTCGGTATCAGCCAGTCAGCGAGGGAGTCTATCCCCTTTTCATTAGCGCTAGACCAAGGAGATTGTTTTTAGCATCTGAGGTGGAGCGCCACACCTACCATCAGCTCCTTACTTTACCGCACAGATCCCTGTGCTACTCATACGCTGAGTTGACGAGGACCGGTATCGAACTAGGAGCCTTGTGGTTTCTAGCCGAACGCTCTACCGACTGAGCTAAACCGTGAAAAATTCAGAATATAGTGGGGGATATTTGTTTATTTGAAAAAAGAAAAAAATTCGGTCCCTAATTTTTATATTTCTGGGAAGATCAAATCCTAAGGTTACATATAAAAAGATAAAAATATAAATTCAATACCGGAAAAAAACAAAAAATGAAAATGTAAAAGTTATTTTAAACGTCTGGACGTCATCGACATTGAACATGGCTTAAATTGAGGCATGAGGCTAAGACGACATTTATTTATTTTTAGATTATAGCCTCCTCAGTTTCAAATCTTTTATCTGCATTCAGTTATTTAGTTTTATTAGACTTTCTAATTTAATCTGATATTGTATTACATTAAATCTTAAATACTTGCACCCGGAAAGTGCATATATTTGCTAGTATATATTATAGATTTATATACAACCTTTTTAAAATCCCGAGCAACAACGGGTATCACTGCTTGTATACATATACGTATAGTATACATATAAGATTGAATCTATCTATCTATCTATCACACCCTGTTCATATCTATCTATCTATCTATCTATCTATCTATCTATCTGAGTATGTTAATATCTATCTATCCATCTATCTATCTTCAATATATATATATATATATATATATATATATATATATATAATATATATAATATATATATATAATGTGTGGGATGGTCACTGTTTCAGCTTTTGCTGGAATGGTGTGCCAAAGTGCAGTATTATTGGTAGAGTGCTCAATATAAAATAGAGCTGTTATATAATGTAATGAAATAAGTATATAAAGGTTTTACATATCTATTTATTAGGTGACAAAGGAACATTCACGACCATATTAGTTTCATGCTAGGCAATCATCAGGTGAAGATGTTTCAAATGAAACATCTTCACCTGATGATTACCCATTAGGTCAAATATTTAAGCAAATCGGCCATTGTCAGTGAGTTCGATTCTCACTGTGTTTCCCATTCTTATAGCCTTGTGCCAAACTTATTAACTGATCCTTATTTGCGTTGTGGTTAGCCAGCTAGACTCAAAGACATATTACTACGGAATTGCGATTTCGATCCTTGCGTATTTGCAAACTTTATACCCTATTCTACACGAGGCAAACCGGTTTGGTAAATACCTAAGCGTCTCATCGTGGTGTCATAGTTACCAAAAAGCTAGTCTGATCCTTGTTGGATGTCCCATATGTGGGACCTTTGTGTTACATCCTAACTGTAGCAAACGAGTAAATAAAAAAATATGAACACAATATAATAAAAAAGGCTTGATTAAAAAACAAAAACAAAAAAAAAAAACACAATATGAGTCAAGGTAAATAAAATCATACATAAGTGCATATGAATTTAACATTTTTAGAAAAAAACAAATGATGTTAATAGTTTGCTGACAGAATCTGTTTCGACCTTTTTAATAGAGCGGTCTTCATCAAGAGCAACATATGAAGGAAAGACGGAATAAATAACCGAACGCTGGTGTTCGATGTTGGAATTTAAAAAAAAAATGCGTACTCTGTGTTAAAAATAAAATAAATTTTATTTTTAAAAATCAGAAGCATTATAATCCATATTAAAAACTCAAAAGAGTTTGATGTAAAAATATATAAAAAAGTGTATAAAAAGTATCAAAAATGTTCATGATGCATTCCAGCTACAAAAAGTAAGTTAAAAGTCTACAGCACAATTGAAAGAAGATGAAAGTTTCAAAGAATTTGTATTGTTGACAAATCCGTAGTGTTGTAGATCATATTAAGCGCCCGGAGATCATTTGTTTTAACATCATTTGTTTTTTCAAAAAATGTTAAATTCATACTGTCGGATTAACTTCCATTTACTTCATAAGTGCATATGTAGATATTCTAGGCAAAACAAGACATTAGGCTTATAAGTTCCCCAAATTCACACTGAATTGTCCAATTGGAGTCATAGCCTAGTGGATAAAGGAGTTCGATTAAGACAGATCTAAGTGATGGTTATCTGCAGGTTATATCTTGGTCAGGGGCTGCAGTAACATAGAATAATAATTAACACAGCTTAACGCCTTTACCCCAGCTATGGTTAGCGGAATGAGAACAGGATACCCCCGTGGACTGAAAGGGTTACGACAAGAAGGTACCAGAGTTCAAAAAGAAGGTTCCAGAGTCTGAGATAGTGTTGTATACCCTTTCTTTACTTCTGTTATTCTCCTGTTCATCTTTGGTATCTTAAATTCTTCTTCCAGCGTCTGGACCTAGTCTTGGGGACTTCATGTCTGGTCCTCTATTTCTCTGTTCTTGCTGGTTGGTCGTCCTTGATTCATTTCTTCTTCTAGGTCAGTCCTGTTGCCAAGACATTCATCAACCACAAAACCATATTATTTATTTAAACCTTTATTTACTTAACTAAACATATTTCTCTAACTAAACATAACGCGCGTGTGCAGTGAGCTCCAGCTAAGGCAGTACATCTTCTCTGCCTGACGTCCAAACTGAAACTGAAGAGCCAACCAGGTCCCACGTGACTTCACGTACTTCGCAGGTTTTATGTAATATTCCATGGAAAGTCCCGCCCGTGATATGAAAAGGGGCCATCCCTTCAGAAATACAGGGGGTTGACAATAATCTATGCATAGATTATATAACAATAGTTCTCGAGTCCGACAAGAAATACCTGAAGAGGGCACATCGGCCAAAACGTTGTACAGATAACAATGAAGATGAGGACAATAGTCCGAATAATACAAATAATACTAATTATCAAGTCTCATCTAAAAAATTCCGAGATATAACTCAAAGGATTAGATAAATAATTGCATTGAAGGGAATGTTGTGCCGAAAACAGAAATGTAAAGAACATTAACCCTTTTCACAGCAGATTATCCATAAACCGTATTTGACAGCATATAAGACGCACCCCCTCCCTATTTCAGCAGGTCAGATTCAGGAAAAAAAAGTTTTTAGTGTATTGTTTTTACTTCGCCACTGTACGCTCCTGTTAACCTTGATTATAACAATACCAGCAATAAAATAAGGATGCATGGAGTTTAGGGTAGGTAAAAGTACTGAGCGTAAGTTGGGTTAGTGAGCATCGTAGAGAAGATTAGCCTAGGCCTACGGGAGGTCTCAAACTTCACCTACGATGTATAAGACGCAGGGCAACAACCGATTTCTTATAATACTGGTCTCATTCCGCTAAGGTTCCCGAGTCCGAAAAGAAGGTTCCCGGGTCTGAGAAAGTTCCCGAGTCCGACAAGAAATACCTGAAGAAGGCCGGAGGGTATATCGGCCGAAACGTTGTACAGATAACAATGAAGATGAGGACAATAGTCCGAATAATACAAATAATACTAATTATCAAGTCTCATCTAAAAAATTCCGAGATATAACTCAAAGGATTAGATAAATAATTGCATTGAAGGGAATGTTGTGCCGAAAACAGAAATGTAAAGAACTTTAACCCTTTTCATAGCAGATTATCCATAAAACTATTACCGTATTTGACAGCATATAAGACGCACCCCCTCCCCATTTCAACAGGTCAGATTCAGAAAAAAAATGTTTTTAGTGTATTGTTTTTTCTTCACCAGCATACGCTCCTGTTAACCTTGATTATAACAATACCCGCCGATAAATCTAACAAGCACGTGTAGGATTAAATTAAGTGTGTGTGTGCGAAAGGAAACATCTCCACACTTTACGGCAAGCCTCTTAAGCCAGTAGAACAATTCACATACCTAGGTGGTAATATCTCCTCCACAGAGCGATGTTAATACACGGATAGCAAAGGCATGGTCGGCCACAAATAGATTATCAGTCATATGGAGGTCCGATCTCCCTGACAAGCTGAAGCGACAGTTCTTCCAGGCTGTGGTTGTGTCGGTGCTGCTATATGGCTGCACCAGCTGGACCCTAACAAAGCATCTTGAGAATAAGCTAGATGGGAGCTGTACAAGAATGCTGCGAACAGTCTTGAATAAGTCGTGGAAACAGCACCCCACAAGGAAACAGCTGTACGGTCACCTGCCCCCCCGTCTCACAAACTATCCGAATGAGATGGACAAGGCATGCAGGGCACTGCTGGAGAAGCAAGGATGAACTCATAAGCGACGTTCTTCTGTGGAAGCTAACACATGGACATGCAATTGTGGGCCGCCCAGCAAGGACCTACATTGACCAGTTATGTGAAGATGCTGGCTGCTCCGCAGAGGAGCTCCCAGGTGTAGTGAATGATAGGGAAGGTTGGCGAAAGATTGTCATGGATACCCGTGCTGCATGCGCGACATGATGATGATGATGATGATGATAACAATACCAGCAATAAAATAAGGATGCATGGAGTTTAGAGTAGGTAAAACTACTGAGCGTAAGCTGGGTTAGTGAGCATCATAGAGAAGATTAGCCTAGGCCTACGGGAGGTCTCAAACTTCACCTACGATGTATAAGACGCAGGGCAATTTTTTGAGCAAAAATTTTGGAAAAAAGTGCGTCCTATATGCCGTCAAATACGGTAATTACAATTTTTTCATCAATACAACTGTTTACCTATATTTTTATTTACAGAATATTAACCCTTTTCACAAATGAGTTCATTTTAAGTGTTTATAGATTTTTCCTATCAGCAATTTTTATTAAACTGAACAAGAATTATCTCTCGGAATTGGACACATAGCCTAGTGGATCTAGACTGCAGGTTCAATCTTGGTCAGTGGCAGCAGTAACATGGAATGATAATTAACCCAGCTTAACACCTGTACCCCAGTTATGGTTTAGCGGAATGAGAACAGGATACCACCGTGGACTGAATAAAGGGTTGGGCTCAAAGTTCCGTGATGGTCCCCGATTACGACAAGAAGGTTCCCGAATACCCGAAGAAGGCCGGAGGGCACATCGGCCAAAACGTTGTACAGATAACAATGAGGATGGGGACAATAGTCCAAATAATACTAAATAAAAAAGATCTCCATCGTGGCGTACGGGTTAATATGATCATCTAACAAATCTATTACAATTAAAGAGCGAGTTCGATCGTTGCTGGATGCCCCATTCTTGCACACCCGTGTCACATCCTACTCTTGGCAAACGGTTGGGTAAACGAGTCTTCCCATTGTGATGAAATGGTTAGCAAACTAGTCTCGCAGATCCATTGTAACTGAAAAGCGAGTTCGATCATCGCTGGATGCATCATACTAGCAGCCTCGTACCACATACTCCCCATGAACTTCGGTTTGTGCGTGCCCCTCGCCACGTGAATCGGACTTTAAGTTCATCTTACATATATCGGGGAGGGGGGGCAAATATCTACTTGTAACTTTGTGTCACATCCTACCACATGAAGAACGGGTTGGG
>CM042160.1:94245937-94272874 GCA_023376005.1 Doryteuthis pealeii | reverse complement strand
TTAAAAGTTTTTTGAAAAAATAAAAACACTAATCATTATAAATTCATTAATTGATAAATCAATAACTGAATATTTCAATTAAAATCGGATAATTACCTGATTTTTGTTAATTTTTTCATTCCCCAAATGTTACGTTAAAATTGTAAACAAGCGCCTAAAACATTGAAAAGGTGGCTGAATGGCGGATCGCGTTGAAATTGACCAAAACAAATCGTTTTAAATCTTTTAAAAATAAACTGCATATGTAATGATATTTTTCTTTTTTTAATGATGGTCATTATATGTTACTACTTATCATTTTAGACAAAAGTTTGACCTTAAATAATAGATTTAATTAATTTTAAACAAAAGACAAATTTGGGTAACCCTAGTCAATCCATTAGTATTATCTGCGTTATTCGGACTATTGTCCTCATCTTCATTGTTATTGGTACAATATTTCGGCCGAGGTATTTCTTGTCCCTACTTTCGGACTCGGGAACCTTCTTGTATTACTTCCTAACCATTAAGCATGACATAACCCCAGACGGGTTGATATGTCGTTAAAATCAATCAATAAATAAATTTTATGCTGCGACGATTCTGTGACTGCAGGATACCACTTCAAAAGAGGAGTATAGTTCGCAGTTCATAACGCTGTTTATCCATTTTTGTTTATAAGGATGTAGTCTAATTATGCTTTTGTGTTATTTGGGTAGGAGTATGTCCATAGAGAGGGACGGTTTAAGCTCAGTCGGTAGAGTGTTCGACTGGGAACGACAAGGCTTCAGGTTCGATATCAGCCCTCACCAACTCAGCGTATGAGTAGATCAGGGATCTGTGCGGTAAAGTGAGGAGCTGGTGATAGGTGTGGCGCTCCGCATAAGACGCTACAAACAATCTCCCTGGTCTAGCCCTAGTGAAAAGGTGATAGACTCCCTCGCTTTCTGGGCTGATACCGACTTTAGGCCACCCCGACGACTTTACTTACTTTTATGCCTGTTAAGTTTTTATGGGCCAACCTTTGGCCTTAAGCAAGATCGCTTGTCCTGCAGAAATCCTTGGTAATCCTCTGGTAAAGAATCCTTAGTATTGTAAGTTCCTCCTCAATGATTGCAATTACATCTATGGAAAGTATCAGTGTTTAAGTAGTGTATCAGCCGCGCATTATGGCTATTGATTGGCCGGAGGCATAGACCACGTGACCTCGCCTAGTCTATAAATTCAGGTGTTCAAACATTAGACAATCCCCAAAATTTTAGCTTCCAATTCCAAAAATTAGCGGAGTTGTGTCGATTTTTAGCTCTCCAAATTTGGTGGGGATGGCGAAAAATGGCGACTTTTTGTAATCTATTTTGATTATTTCCTATAAGTCTAACATAAACAAAGGTGAACCACTCTTGACTGATAAATTATTTATTTATTTTCCCATTAAACTAACCCTAAACCCTAACCCTAACCCCGTCTTCTTTTTTCCTAGTAGATCAATAGATAAATAAATAATTTATCAGTCAAGAGTGGTTACCCTTTGTTTATGTTAGACTTATAGGAAATAACCTCTATTTTTGTTTGTAAAATGAGTTCTAGAGCTTCCCTACTACTAAACATTTTATAAAAGCATGTTGGTCCAAGGACCCAAAAATGATATCAAAAAAGTTTTAAAGTTAACAAATTTTTAAGTTATTGATGATTTCTGATTTTTTTTCCTTGCAAGTTCAATATCCCGATGTGGCACTGCATCTACGACAACATTTTTTATTCTGTTATTATTTCACATATATTGAACATTATTTGTACCAAAAAGATAGTTTGATATTTGCTCAGAACCGAAGTTACAACATCAGTTAAAATTTTGCAAATCAGAAATCATTAATAACTTAAAATTGGTCGTCTACTAAAATCTTTCTGTTCAATCAGTTGTATTTTGGGGGAATTTTGACATCTTTATCAATAGGTCCCGGCTGGAAACTGCATTTACGAGTTTGAACTGAGAGAGAGAGAGAGAGAGAGAGAGAGAGAGAGAGAGGAGAGAGAGAGAGAGAGGAGAGAAGAGAGAACAATTTTGAACAATTAAAACCGTTTTTGTTTTTTTTTTTCATATTTCATCTCTTATTATAATGGAGATTGTGTGTCTGTCTGTAACCGAAACTATATCACTACTCAAGTCATAATTCCCTTAGTTATTTTCGTCACATTCTCCATGATTTTATTTTCATTTAAACCTCAATTATTGATAAAATTGTTTTACACTATTAATACTGTTGGACATATCTACAGGTATTTGCCTCATACCCCACTTGTATGGGCTGGGCACAAGGCCTCGTTTTAATGTGGGCCCACCCACAAGCCGAAGCTCATGGGTGTGAAAGAACAAAAATTGCGTCGATCCCGTCGGCATTCCCCCTCAAGAGGGGGGAGCCTCAGGCGCTGGGCAATAAACCCATCCCTGCCCCCAAGGGGGCAGGTATTGCCTGGGAGGGATAGCCCCAATGGGATCGACGCTATTAACTTGTAAAGATCCAGGTGCCGAAGCCACTGGACCCCTGGCGTTGGCCAGGATCTACATGATATTTACCGGCGTACCCACTTGTAACGGGTCAGGCACAAAGTCCCTAGTAACGTGGGACACCCCACGCGAAGCTGCATGGAGTGGCAGGTGAAAAATTGCGTCGATCCCGTGGCATTTCCCCTCAAGGGGGGCGCCTCAGGCACAGTGGGCAATAACCAGCCCTGCCCCCTTTAAATCGAGGGGGCAGGTGTTGCCTGGGGGGATGGCCCCCTGGGATCGACGCTAATTAACTCGTAAAGATCCAGGGCCGAAGCCACTGGACCCCCGGCGTGGGCCGGAGCTATACATAATAAGAACATGCAATTGTATTTATATATACAACAAAATAGCAGTTTATAGTGTGGAACGGGAAGGCTAATTTGCATATTGATATTAAGAATTTGATTTTAATAAATATGTGCTTAGTATTATTGATTTCCAATTGTTTGTTTTTATCTTAATGAATATGAGCAAAAATCTCAGGGATAAATCTTAAAACAGACAGACAGACAGAACAAACAGACAGAGATGAGGTTCCTTTTTTGAAAAAGTGCATTCCTGTTTGTTATCTGGACCGAACTGGAATACATCTATCTGCAAATCTCCGAGAAAATGTCCCACTTAAAAAAAAGATAAAATAGAATAAATAAAATAGAAATAGAAATTAAAAGAACGAAAGAACGAAAAGAAAGAAAGAAAGAAAGAAAGAAAGAAAGAGCGAAAGGAAGAAAGAAAAGAAAGAAAGAAAGAAAGAGCGAAAGAAAGAAAGAAAGGAAAAAAGAAAGAAAGAACCAAAGAAAGAAAGAAAGAAAGAAAGGAAGGAAGGAAGGAAGGAAGGAAGGAAAGAAGATAAGAGCGAAGAAGAAAGAAGGAAATGAATAAAGAAAGAAAGAAAGAAAGGAAGAAAGAAAGAGCGAAGAAAGAAAGAAGAAATAATAAAGAAAGAAAGAAAGGTAAAAGAAGAGCAGAAAGAAAGAAAGAGAAATAATAAATAAAGAAAGAAAGAGAAAGAAAGAAAGAAATAAATAAATAATAAATAAAGAAAGAAAGAAAGAAGGAAATAAATAATAAAGAAAGAAAGAATGAAAGAAAGAAAGAAAGAAGGAAGAAAGAAAGAGCGCAAGAAAAGAACGAAAATAAAGAAAGAAAGAAAGAAAAGAAGAAAGAAAGAGCGAAAGAAAGAAAGAAGGAAATAAAAAGAAAGAAAAGAGCGAAGGAAGGAAGAAAGAAAGACTGAAAGAAAGAAAGAAAGGAATAAAGAAAGAACTAAATAAATAAAGAAAGAAAGGAAGAAAGAAAGAGCGAAAGAAAGAAAGAAGGAAATAAGAAAGAAAGAAAGAAAGAAAGGAAGAAAGAAAAGAGCAAAAGAAAGAAGAACGAAATAAATAAAGAAAGAAAGGAAGAAGGAAACAAAGAAAGAAAGGAAGAAAGAAGACTGAAGAAAGAAAGAACGCAATAAAAATAAAGAAATAAAGAAAGAAAGAAAGAAAGGAAGAAAGAAAGAGTGAATAAAGAGAGAAGAAAAAAAATAAAGAAAGAAAGGAAGAAAGAAAGAAAGAAAGAACGAAATAAAGAAATAAAGAAATAAAGAAAGAAAGAAAGAAAGGAAGAAAGAAAGAGTGAAAGAAAGAAAGAAAAAAAAAAAGGAAAGAAAGAGAAAGAAAGAAATAAAGAAAACCGGACGTCTGAGTTCATTTATAAAACATTTTATGCAACCTATCTTCTATTTTTGTGTGTGCGTTTAAGATAAGAAATACCCGGAGTCCCAAATTCTTTTTTTTATTACTTTTTTTTTCAAATCTGAATCTCTCTGCCATTTTTTAAAAATAACATTACAAGATATTTTTGTGGGTGGGGTGGGGGTACGGGATGAATGACGACACACTATTCCAATCTCCACCCGGATCTCTATTCTGTGTTTTGGTCATACACCAATCGCGAGCGTCTATCTCGGGTGGCTGAGACAATAGCATATTTGGACCATATGACCTTAAGGCACCCCTTTTACGATTTCGATTCATAAGGACATGTTTTTCATTTACACCGTCAAAATCCAGTTGTTTGTTAAGGGTTAGGGTTAGAGGTTAGTTTTATAATTAAAAAAAAACTCCAAAAATCGTCTGTTAACAAACAACAGGATTTTGACGGTGTAAATGAAAAACATGTCCTTATGAATCTCTCTCTCTCTCTCTCTCTCTCTCTATCTATCTATCTATCTATCTATTTATCTCTATCTTTTTCTTCTTCTCTATCTCTTTATATATACATATATAAAATATATTTATGTAAACAGTGCTCAATATCATGGATAGAGCATTTATATTTTAGTAGAGTGGACATGAAGTCAACAGCGTCTTGTTACTGATAGAAGAAGGAAGTAAGGAAGGAAGGAAGGAAGGAAGGAAGGAAATTAAAATCTCTCTCTCTCTCTCTCTCTCTCTCTCTCTCTCTCTATCTATCTATCTATCTTTATCTATATCTCCCTATCTATTTATTTGTCTGGCTATTCATATCTATGTATCTATCTCAGCCTTATCATATCTATCTATCTATCTATCTATCTATCCTTATAGTTTAGATATCTAAATATTGATCAATCTCAGAGTATTAATGTCTATCTATTTACCTCAAAACTGTCTGCACACACACACACACACACACACACACACACACACACATATATATATATATATATATATATATATATATATATATATATATATATATATGAAATAAAACGAACCAATCCGACAGCGTGAACTTGATACATTGAAAAACAAATGATGTTTACAAATGCATGGGACATCAGAAGAGAATGTGCAACCGTTTCGGGCCTTCCTCTCAACGATTTTAAAAAAGCACATCGCCCCCCCCCCCTCACTGATGTGAGGTCCCTCGGAATATCTGTATCGACCGTATGTAATAGATCGGTCTTCAACAAAAATAAGATGGGATGAAATGACCGTTAGAAGAAGAATGCGCAAACAGAACGCTGCTAGTCAAAAGTTGGAATTTTTCAAAAAATGCGCTGTCTATATATATATATATATATATATATATATTCGGCCACTTAACCCCTATCACGTAAACCATCCAAGTAAGATGAACAAGACATGTCGAACACTGGTGGAGAAAATAATTTACTTGTGAACAATTAAAACCGTTTGCATCCCGTCGGCATTCCCCCTCAAGGGGGGCGCCTCAGGCACTGGGCAATAAACCCAGCCCTGCCCCTTTAAATCGAGGGGGCAGGTGTTGCCTGGGGGGATGGCCCCCTGGGATCGACGCCGTTAATTATAGCAATGGTCCAGAGGCCGAAGCCACTGTTGACCATATCTACATTGTAATAACATGGAATTTTATTTATATATACAACAAAATAGCAGTTTACAGTGTGAATGGGAAGACTAATTTGCATATTGATATTAAGAATTTGATTTTAATAAATATATGCTTAGTATTACTGATTTCTAATTGTTTGGTTTTATCTTAAGGAATATGAGCAAAAGTCTCGGGGATAAATCTTAAAAGAAATCTATTAACAAAAAGAGATAACTGTAATTTTATTATTTACTTCCTATTTTAACTAAATAGTTAAATTAGGAAAATTTTGCAATGAAATACAGGAGTGACGCAAGAGTAAGTTTCAGTTATTCTATTTTTTCTTTTATACCCCTTCCTCTTTCAAATCTTTTTATCTGCATTCGTATTTAGTTTCATTTTATATGATATATATTACATTAAATTTTAAATACTTGCACCCTACGGAGGGTGTATATATTTGCTAGTAGTCGTAATAATAATAATAATAATAATAATAATAATAATAATAATAATAATAATAATAATGTGTAATATGAGAGTGAAAGTGATACCAATTGTAGTTGGTTCACTTGGAACGGTCCCGATAAACTTGGAAAAAAGACTGGAGGATCTGGAAATCAGAGGAAGAATTGAGACCATCCAGACTACTGCACTGCTACAATCGGCCAGAATAATCAGAAGAGTCCTGGAGACCTAAGGGGACTCGTTGTCACTCATCCTCCAGTGAAATACCATCAGCTAAACTCAATAATAATAATAATAATAATAATAATAATATAATAATAATAATGACATGTGCTTAATTGTTTGGTGTTTATGTAGTTGAAGATCCGAGTTTTGAGCCCCACAATTTAAATGTATAAGACTACGGAAATGAAGTTTCCATAGAAAACAAAAGAAGACAAAATTGATAAAGGAAACAAACTTTATATACATTAATTTGCAATTGGTATATTCAATTGTTCTTTTAGCGATGTTGCAGACTGTATGTGTGTGTACATAGTTGTGTGTGATAAGTGTGACATGTATTGTTTATATTTGTGCGATTGGTTGTGTCAACATTGTAGCAGTTTTGTCTGTGATTGAAACTTGTGATTGAAATTTGTTTTAGAGAGAAAATTGGAAACGAAAATAAGACCAACCTGATATATCATTTTGTGTCTTCGGGCAGCGACTTCTCCCCATTGTGTCGATGTTGGGGGAGAACTTTCGCTCCAACTGTCGAGTTAGAGGGCATTCGCCCAACTCTATCGAGTCGGCAAGAGCGTAAGCTCCCACTGTCTGTTGTCTTTCAGCTCTATGGGCCTTTTTATAATTTTCTTTTTGTCATTGTCTACGTGATCATTAAGCTAAAATATTCATCAAATATCAGGTAATTTGCAATGATGCAATATCGAATGATTTTGTAACATTCCGATGACGTACATATTTTTCAATGGAATTTAAACCATTGTTTCTATTGTTTCTAAAATATTTCCAAACTAATATTATTTCGATTATCTTTTGTTTACATAATTCTAAACTTAACTTATATAATTGTAAAACTAATTATTTAAGAAAACTTAATTATTTTAATTTATTCAATTCCACATGCCGTAAAAATATAGGGGCCAAATACCTATACGTTCATTTATATCTTGTGTGTGTTTAATCTAACAATTTCTCTACTTCGATTTCAGAGCAACTCATTGGTCAGCTGTCCCATTACGAGTTGGTCATTCCAACGCTGGTCAATCGTAAGGGCGAGTTCATCAGCTATAAATTAGAGGCTCCTGATGACGACGAAGAAGAACGCGCTCCTCAGACAACCCACCGAAAGAAACGCTATGTCTATCATAGAACCGGTTCGGCCGACTTCCAGCCTCACAGCGTCTGGCAGGATCGCGTATTTTACAAACTCTCCGCCTACGGACACGACTTCAAATTCAATCTCACCTTAAACCAGAAATTGGTGTCTAGGAACTTTGTGGTGGAATACTGGGGTCGAGATGGAGTGAAAAAACGTCACTATAATATGCATAGGTGTCATTTTGTTGGCTATAGCAGTGAACCGTATAAATCTGAAACCGCCCTAAGCAATTGTCATGGTCTGGTGAGTATTCATTTCCAGCTGAAGAGAATTTTGTTTTTATTATTATTTTTATTATTTGTTATTAATTTATTTTCTTATTTTTTTTATTTTGTACTGGCTTTTAATTAAAATATGAAACTACAGGGCGTGTTCAAAAACGTTCGGGAACTACATCTTTTTAGATTAAAGTTTTACAAGTCGGACTCCAAATTAAAAAAAAAATTTTAAATTCTAATATATATATATATATATATTATATATATATATATATATATATTATATTATATATTATATTATATTTTTGCTTGAAGGCAATTACAATGCATGTATCGCATAAAATTCGATACTTTTTATTATAGAAAATGAGCTTGACAAGTGTAATCCCGGCAAAGGATCGCTCGGTGTGTAGAATATCGTACAGACTGTTTCGACTTTATTAAGTCTCATCAGCGATGTATACATGTGTTAAATTATTATTTTTAATAATTTATTTTCTTATTTTTATTTTGCACTGGCTTTTAATTAAAATATGAAACTACAGGGCGTGTTCAAAAACGTTCGGAACTACATCTTTTTAGATTAAAGTTTTACAAGTCGGACTCCAAATTAAAAAAAAAATTTGAATTCTAATATATATATATATATTATATATCATATTTATTCATATAATGGATAAAAGTAACCTACTCGAGTTTCATCGTCTGATTCGTCAGGGTTACGTCCGTTGAATTAATCGAGTTTTCGATTAATCTGGATACTGTGCGCTCCAACGATTGTACTCGTACCCACCGGTAAGCTACTACTCATACTTTAACACATATTATATATCATAGAAAGGAAGGAAGAACTCAACACCGTAATTCCATGTGTTGAGTTCTTCCCTCCTTTCTAAGATAAAAATTTCACTGTATATAATCTAAAAAGTTTATTATACATTGAGCTCTTTTAGTGATTTAAAGATTCACTGTATTTATACATACTGGATCATACAATAATAATACAGTGTATCTTAGAAATCACATATAGAATCATCCCTTACTACCAAGTTTTGGATATATCTCTTATATATTTTATATTATATTTTTGCTTGAAGGCAATTACAATTCATGTATCGCATAAAATTCGATACTTTTTTTATTTATAGAAAATGAACATGACAAGTGTAATCCCGGCAAAGGATCGCTCGGTGTGTAGAACATCGTACAGACTGTTTCGACTTTATTAAATCTTATCAGCGATGTATACATGTGTTAATTTGATATGGCTTTTAGTCGACAATTTTTGGAGGATATGTGCTTAATTGAAGTCATACCTAATTTTGAAAATTAATTAGTTAATAATTAATGAATTTAGGTGAACATATATGTTCAAATGTAAGGCTAAACAAATCGAGAAAATATCAATCCCTGAATGTACATTTCGATCTATTAGGTCTCATCAGCAAGGTTATAGGTCGAAATATACATGCTCTCCCACATAAACTACATGTTGGAACTTCTCCACTTTGAATGTTGCTGGGCTGAAAATTACCCTGTCTAATAGCCCGCTTCAATTTTTGGTGTTTAATTCGGTTGGACTCCAATTCTTCCACAGACAGGTATATTGTGACTCTCCAGTCAGGTTTATTACAAGCTAGCTTCTCACAGTCCTCCACAGCAACAGCAGTGTTATTCAGAATGTCCTTGAGGCAGTACTTAAACCTCAATTTGGGTTTGCACTGACGATGTTTGCCAGTTGAGATTTCCCCGTAAAATAGTTGTTTTGGGATTCGGCAATCATTCATATTTATTTATGTTATATACCCATATCAACCATCGTACATATGAGAGAGAGAGAGAGAGAGAGAGAGAGAGAGAGAGAGAGAGAATGGGAGTGAGGGAGAGGGAGAGAGAGCGAGGGAAGGAGAGAGAGGGAAAGAGGGAGGAGGAGGAGAGAGAGGGAAACAGAGGAGACATAGAGAAGGAGAGAGAGGGAGAGAGAGAATGAGAGAGAAGAGGGAGAGAGGGAGGGGGAGAGAATGAAAGAAAGGTGAGAGACAGGGAGAGAGAGGGGAAGAGAGAGATAGGGAAAGAGAGAGAGAGAGGGGAGAGAGAGGGAGAGAGAATGAAAGAGAGAGAGAGAGGGAGGGAGAGAGAGGGAAAGAGAAAGGAGAGAGAGAGGGGGAGAGAGAATGAGAGAGAGGGAGCGGGGGAGGGAGAGAGGGAAAGAGAGAGAGAGAGAGAGAGAGAGAGAGAGAGAGAGAGAGAGAGAGAGAGAGTTGGCTTACTTTATCACTTGTTGACATCTTTACTCTTCTGGTTGCCATGTTGTCCCTGTCTTCTATTTCCTCTTCTTCTTCTTCTCTGACCGACATCTCATCTAGTTGAGTTCTTTCATCTACTTCTTCTTCTGACTAAGGGCTTCTTTTTCCTGGGCTGATTTGGTAATTGCAATTAATTGAATAAACAAGACATTTTGTTGCTTGATCAAGCTTCTTATTTTATCTAGCCTATATCACCGCGCGCAAGGTGAGGATCAACCCCAGCAGCAGCAGCAGCTTCAAAGTCCGGTCGAATCTAAAAACTAAAACTAATCTCATGGCAGTTGAGATTCGCGCCTCTAGGGGACAGGGTTACCAACAGTCACTGGTAAATTTCCACTGGCCCCCTGCATTCAAAGTTACGGCCCTTATTCTCGCTAGAGGGTCTGCCAATTTAATATCCCTCACGACTGTACTAAATTGTCTTCAACTGGACCCCTATCGCAAAAGATTGGTCAACTCCAGCTGCGTTTTAAGGATGCCTGTAAGAATGATCTCGGGTCCTTTGGCATTACCACCCACCCAGATTGGAAAATTTGGCTCAGGACCGCACTGGGTGGCGGCATGCTTTCCGTAACGGACTGTTCATGCCTGAAGCCACCCTGGCACAACATCATGAAGCAAAGAGGTCCAGAAGAAAGTGGCGGCAACAAAGCACCGGCACATCAACACCTTCAGGGACAGCCTTCCCATGTGATATCTGTGGTCGAGAAAGTTTTTCGAACATTGGACTTCACAGTCAGAGGAGGCGATGTAACTTCGCGGGCCAAAGAACTATACAGTCTTCCGAGATTGCAATGCCAATGAATGTTCTAAAAATTTCTTCAACTGGATCCATATCACAAAAGGGTCAAGGGTCAAGTGCCAGTCTCAATGTTGGTTCATGGTTCAAAACAAAAGGTACCGGGGTGGGGGGGGTGTTCACATAGTGATTTTTCAGTGTAAACAAGCGACACGTGCGAGAGCCGCTGCCAGTGGTTTACGATAGGATCACAGTGGTGGGAGAGCCGCTGTGAGTGGTTTACGGTAGGATCACAGTGGTGGGAGAGCCGCTGTGAGTGGTTTACGGTAGGATCACAGTGGTGGGAGACCCACGTAAATGAAAATTTAGCAAATGAAAGACGGGAGAGAAGTGGTGGAGAGCTGTGAGCGGTGTGAAGTAGACAAAGAGTTTTTTAAAAGGTTAAACTTCAATATGAAAAGTTGGTTTGTTTTACGGCATATCAACCCTTTTTGGGTTATTTAATGCCGAAGTAAGTCATTTTGATATCAGGTAGCTTACAGTACCCACTGTTTCTTAAGTGGTCACCCATCTAGGTACTGAACAGGCTCATCGCGGCTTAACTTCAGTGATCAAGTGGGAACTGGTGCCTTCATCGTAAATTGATTGTTATCATTCTTGTTGGGAATCAGAAACAAGAAATATGATGTGGTCATAAAATGAGGGTTTCATATACTTATTCTAGCAAGTTATAAACTGATCCCCCATTAGTTGGCCATTGTCTTTTTTTAATCAAAGATGAAAAGCAATAAGAGATATTGTTGTTGGTTGTTTGTTTGGTTGGTTTTTACGGGATATCAACCCTTTTCGGATCATTTAATGCCGAACCAAATCATTTTGATGTCAGGTTGCTAACGATTTACGATTACACTTTCATTCCTCATGGCTGCTAGTATTTTTACAGTTCAGGAAGAGTAGTAGGAGGGGAGCTCTTAAAGTTGTTTTGACTAAAGAAGAAGAGACCCCTTACTGCTCTTAACATCCTGTTGAGAATTTTCAAAGACCAGAGCCCCATTCCTATAAGGATTTATCAAAAAATGCCTAAAAATGGTCTTTTCATTTAAAGTTACCAGTTATTTCCCTTAAATCAAAGACTTCTAAATATGTTTAATATTACATATAAATAAAGGCTATTGTTTGGGGTGGATTAGGAAAACGAATTTGACTTCTGGCCGGGCGGAATAAGGCGGTATAGGATGTTAAGAGTTAAATCGTCACTCATCTTAGTATGGAACAAGCTTATCGCTGCTTAACTTCGATGATCCAGTGGAAATCCATGCTTCCAAAGTGCCTTGACCGTAAGCAACAACAAGTTAAACTTCAATATAAAAAGTTAAACTTAAAATTAAAAAACTAAAACTTCCTTTTTAATTTTTGTAGAAGTCAGTTTCCAAAACCGAACTCTTTTATCAGACTTTTCGATTCCACAGTTTATGGAAACTTTGTAATTTAAATTTGCATGATTTAATATTATTCTAGTCAGATATATAAATTTCGGTAATTATGAACTTTTGTTTAGTAAATTAGGGTGTCCCAGAATAAACAGAACCCACAAATTTTGTAATCAAACTGTTAATTTTAACTAGGGGAGGTTAGAGTTAGGGTTAGGGTTAGCGTTGGGGTTAGCGTTGGGTCTAGGGTTAGCATTGGGGTTTAGGGTTTAGAGTTAGTTTAATGGGAAAATCAATAAATAATTTGGGCTCTGTTTTTTTTCTGGGTCACCCTATACAAGGTGACCCAGAAAAAAACAGAACCCTAACCCTAACCCTAACCCCAACCTCAACCCTAACCCTAACCCAAATCCCAACCCTAACCCTAACGCTAACCCTAAAGCCCCTAGTTAAAATTAGCAGTTTTATTATAACATTTTTGGGTTCTGTTTTTTCTGGGACACCATAATTTACTAAACAAAATTTCATAATTACCCAAATTTCAACTACAGTTATTGAACTTTGAATTAAAGAAAACGTTAAACTTCAATTTAAAAAGTTAGACTTCAAAATAAAACAAATTGAACTTCAAATCAAAATGTTCAACTTCCATTAACAAGTTGAACTACAAATAAAATAAAAATGAATTTCAAATTAAAAATGTTGAACTTCAGATTTAAAAGCTGAACTTCAAATTTAAAACTGAACTTCAATATAAAACTTGAACTTCAATATAAAATGTTAAACTTCAAAGTAAAACAAATTGCACTTCAAAATAAAAAGGTGAACTTCAAATTAAAAAAAAAACCTGAATTTCAATTAAAATGGTTGAACTTCTATATCAAAAGTTAAACTTCAAAATAAAAAGGTGAACTTCAAATTAAAAAAAAACTGAATTTCAATATAAAATGGTTGAACTTCTATATCAAAAGTTAACTTCAAAATAAAAAGGTGAACTTCAAATTAAAAAAAAAGATGAATTTCAATATAATGGTTGAACTTCTATATCAAAAGTTAAACTTCAAAATAAAAAGGTGAACTTCAAATTAAAAAAAATGAATTTCAATATAAAATGGTTGAACTTCTATATCAAAAGTTAAACTTCAAAATAAAAAGGTGAACTTCAAATTTAAAAAAAAATGAATTTCAATATAAAATGGTTGAACTTCTATATCAAAAGTTAAACTTTAAAAATAAGACAAATGATAAACTCCAAGTTAAAAATATTGAGTTTCAATTTAAAAATATTCACTTTTATTAAAAAAAAAAAGAAAGAATTTTAAAGTAAAACTCGGTGTTTTAAAAAATGTGACATCGTGGAAAGCAACAGATAACCTACAAAACATAAACACTGTTCACCCCGAATTGCTATTGGACTATATAAAAACAACACATCGTCACGATTTCTACCGTTTAAAAGTCGGAATATTCAAGATTAAAATTTGAATCACCGACTTTTTCTTTCGATGAGAGACACCGATAATTCTTTCAGTTTGTTGTTTAAAGTGCTCTAAATCAATGACTGCAATATAAAAAATTTGTAGAAATGTATACAAACAAAACAGAATTTTATATTTGACATAAAACGGTGTATTTCTCTTTCGTGACAGAAAGTAAGATTATACTATGTGCTAAGAACATGACTAACTTGTTTTTGTTTTTAATGTATAAGGAAAAGTAAAGTCGTCGGGGTGGCCTAATGTTGGTATCAGCCAGAGAGAGAGAGAGAGAGAGAGAGAGAGAGGAGAGAGAGAGAGAGAGAGAGAGAGAGAGAGTCTCAATTTAGGCCTTAGTTTTATAAAATAACTTCACATGAAATACAGAAATGGAATTACTTTTTAACTCACCCTCGTATATATCAATACTTGTGTTCCTTAATGGTACGACCGTTATCATCTTGAAACCCCTCTGATTAAGAATAAGACCGTCCAAATCGTCTAAGATGAAATGCACAAATGTAAATCCTGATCATCTGATCTGGTGTTGCTTATCCGCAGAATTCTTATTCTTATGTGTGTCGTCACATCAGCTAAATGATGGACCATTTCGTTTTTATTATAAAGAAAGAAAGGAAAGAAAAAGACATGCTACACAGAAACACAGAAAATATAATAAGAAAGAAAGAAAGAAAGAAAGGAGTAAGAGAAAGTGACAGTGGGTGAGCTATAAGGCAAATCTGTTTCAATCGAGCATAATGAAAGAGAGAGAGAGAGAGAGAGAGAGAGAGAGAGAGAGAGGGGGTTCTTACTTATTTTTTCTCTTTGCTTGCTAACTCGTCGGTCGCCATATTCTTCGTCCATGATCTGCAACACTCCACTTTGGCCCTATATTGGGATAGACGGGCGGCGGAGAGGCCCCTCCGATCAATCGGCTGGTCACGTCAAGCCCTAGCACCTATATGATTTTCCCAACCCTATTGCCCTTATGCCAAGCCCCAACCCCTTTTTATCATATGGGTGCTAGAAGGCGGTGGCTGCGGGTCTACATGTCCTGGGAATGACGTTAAACTCTATCTGATGGTGAGGTTCCAGTTTTGGAGGTTTGGGAATGTGGAGCACCCCTTCATCACCATTGCTCCCTGGTTCACTCTGACTCGGAGTGGTATTATCTGTTAGGGTCCCATCTATGGGCTAATAAAAAAAAAACATGAGTTTATAAACAAAACTGATTATCCATTAAGAATGAATTTATTTCCAAACTTTGTCGGCATTAAATGACCCACTGAGTTGATATGCCGTAAAACAAAACAACCAACCAATCAACGATATTCTTCAGGGCTGATTCTGTTGGTTGCTTTCTTCTTTTTGTTTGGGTTGGCAATCTCTTGTTTTAATGGATTAACAAGACTTTGTTGTTTTTCTTTTAAGCTTTTATTTAACAACCCCAGCCCCAAAACCGCGCCGATTGAGAAGTGACACTTTCGTGTCCGCTCACTCTGAATTACTGGCCGTGACTAAACTAAACTAAAACTTCAGTTATTTCCTATAAGTCTAACATAAACAAAGGGGAACCACCTCTTGACTGATAACTTATTCATTTATTTTCCCATTAAACTAACCCTAAACCCTAAACCCTAACCCTAACACTAAACCCTAACCCTGTCTTCATTTTTCCTAGTAGATCAATAAATAAATAAATAATTTATCAGTCAAGAGTGGTTCCCCTTTGTTTATGTTAGACTTATAGGAAATAACCAAACTCGCGCCTCTTCTGGTGCTTTTTCGGAAGGGTTAAGCGTAATGTCAAACGGTTAGGTTAATTTTTCACTCAACCCCTTGAATCTAACGAACAACGATTCAAAATTTGTCTACACTATTTGTGTGTGTGTGTGTGTGTGTGTATATATATATATTATATGTGTATATAGATATCATGTGTGTGTTTGTGTGTGTGTGTATATATATATAGATATCATATGTGTGTTTGTGTGTGTGTGTATATATATATATATATATATATATATAGATATCATGTGTGTGTTTGTGTGTGTGTGTGTGTGTGTATATAGTTATCATGTGTGTGTGTGTGTGTATATATAGATATCATGTGTGTGTTTGTGTGTGTGTGTGTGGTGTGTGTATATATATATCATGTGTGTGTTTGTGTGTGTGTGTGTATATATATATTATGTGTGTTTGTGTGTGGTGTGTATATTATACATATATATATATAGAGAGAGATAGATGACATCATGTGTGTGTGTGTGAGTGTGTGTGTGTGTGTGTGTGTGTATATTATATATATATATATATATATATATATCATGTGTGTGTTTGTGTGACAAAAAATAGAAAATGGTAAATCTAATCCTTCGAGCAGTCACGTGACCCAATCAAATCTGTTACAAAAAATTGCACCAAAAATTCAACTATGACCCACGCATTCGCCTAGTTCATTCTGATCTGTCAACTGAACAGCTCTAGTTGGACTAGTCCATTCCTGTGATGTTGACCTTACTACTCACAGTGATGATCCATATCACAGGTGTAATGTTGAAATTGCAAATAATAGTTTCTGGCTTAAATAACTCCTCTTTATTTTTGTTTCGTTTCGTGGAAGTTCCACAGGTCCCGTTGGGTAATTTAAATCTGTGCAGTAAAGTTGAAAGCTGATGGTAAGTGTGGTGCTCCACCTCAGCAAAAACCAATCTCCTAGTCAAGCACAAGCGAAAAACGGGATAGACTCCCTCACTGTCCAACTAAATTGACAATAGGCCACTCCGCTAACTACCATAAAACCTAAAGCCCATATAGAACACAAAGCCAATTTTAACCCTTTTTGGCATTAAATGACCCACAGAAGTTGATATGCCTTTAGACAACATATAAATATACTTTGTAGTAGTAGCCATAGTATTTCGTTAAGTAAAGGTCTCTCGTTAAGCGTGAATAGCAGTTCTCCATGGCCCCTAAATTGCCAGGTTATTAAATAGTCATCGAATAGGTAAGGGTATTTGCCTCATACCCCACTTGTATGGGCTGGGCACAAGGCCTCGTTTTAACGTGGGCCCACCCACAAATCGAAGCTCATGGGTGGGAAAGAACAAAAATTGCGTCGATTCCGTCGGCATTCCCCTCAAGGGGGCGCCTCAGGCGCTGGGCAATAAACCCAGCCCTGCCCCAAGGGGGCAGGTATTGCCTGGGGGAAAAGCCCTCTGGGATCGACGCTATTATTTATTACTTAACCTGATCCAGTGGCCGAAGCGCACTGGACCTCCCGAGGGAAGGAAAGTATACAGCTATGAAAAGTATCAGTGTTTAAGTAGTGTATCAGCCACGCATTATGGCTATTGATTGGCCGGAGGAATAGACCTGTGTCGAGTAGGTAAGTATAAAGTTAGGTGCTCCTTGCAGACGCCCATACTACTTAGTGGAACAGTCCACTTCTACTCTACATATAGGTGAGAACCAAATGCATGTTTGTTGGACTAGTCTATTCCTCTCAAGCATTTCTAAAAATTGGTGCAGTATTGTGTCTGAAGACATGTGTAAGAACATTTTGCTTCGAACTTTGCACAAGTGTTGTATACACTTTCTTTACTTCTATTACTCTTCTGCTCATCTTTGGTATCTCACGTTCATCTTCTAGCGTCTGGACTTTGTCTTGGTGGTCGGTCGCACTTAATTCATTTCTTCTTCTAGGTTAGTCTTGTTGCCAAGACATTCATCAACCACAAAACCATATTATTTATGTAAACCTTTATTATCTAACTAAACATATTTCTCTAACATAACGAGCGTGTGCAGTGAGCTCCAGCTAAAGCAGATACGTCCAAGCTGAAACTGAGAGCCAACCAGGTCCCACGTAACTTCACGTATTTCGCGGGCTTTCTGTAATATTCCATGGAAAGTCCCGCCCGTGATATGAAAAGGGGCCATCCCTTCAGAAATACAGGGGGTTGACAATAATCTATGCATAGATTATGTAACACCATTCGTCTTATTCAGATAGTTTGTGTGATAAGGAGTAAGTAGCCGCATAGCTATTTTCTTGTGGTGGGTTGCTTCCGGGTTTTTTTTAAAGACAGCATGCAGCCTCCTTTTATAGCTCTCATCAAATAGCTGTGTAACTCCTGCATCGGGAGGTTCGGCAACCGGGTAAAGCGTGCCTGAAAATGAGCTCGAAAGGCTTCACGAATTTCACGAGTCGACCGAAGGCTGTGCCCGTTCAGGATATTGACACTGCTGATATACCGATCAGCGCACCTTCGCAACTCTTCCTGGCGCAATTTCTGCGTCGAGTTTCGCGGCATCGTTGGACACTCTATTTAGTCTAGATCTAACTATAAACCCCTGATAACGCTCACTAGCCAAGCGCCCAAGGCCCCGTCTAGATAGTTCTATGGCTAGGGGACCTGCCCCAAATACCGCACGAGAAACTCTCTCTCTCTCTAAGGGACTTTCTCCTTCGCTGCCTTATCTGAGGCGAGCCGTTGGCAATATTTGATGGTGAAGTCTATAATCCTGCTCTTAAGGGTACCCCACCACTTATTCCCAATAACCGACCCCACTAACGCCCGTTTTTCTAGGGCTAGAGTCCAAGTGATGTGGCCCTACACGACTACAGGAAGAATTTTCGCTTTATTTTATCAGTGAGATCAGATTTCCATATGATTGATAATCTGTCTCTGCCTTTCATATGCGTATATTGATATCGCTTTCTGGGGGATGATATCACTACCTAGATATATGAACTGGAGGTGATTGGTGTAATGGTTAGAGTCGTAGGGAAAGGAACTAGTCGGCCCGATTTCAAATCCTGTACGAGTCAGTTTTCTTAATACCCTTGGGAAAGGTACGCCACCAACTATTCTCCCTCCAGCTATGAGTAAATGGTAGGCAACCAGTCTAAGAGAAGGAAAACTGAATTAAAATCTGTTAAACTTCGCTTAAGAAATTGACCATATGTCACATCCTGCTCATGTGTTTGGAGTGGTGTTTTATAAATATATATATATATATTATATATAATATATATATATATATATATATATATAATTATAAAATTCGAAGGCAATACAATGCGTAAAAAATAAAGACAAAAAGATGTTTTATATGTCTAATCGATTTCAAAGCAAAGCTTTATCATCAGAGTTTTTTTTTTTTTTTTTTTTCTGAAAAAAAAACTCTGATGATAAAGCTTTGCTTTGAAATCGATTAGACATATAAAACATCTTTTTGTCTTTATTTTTTACGCATTGTATTGCCTTCGAATTTTATAATTTTATAACATACTTAACAATGCTTCAAGCAAATTACCATTACTTATATATATATATATATATATATATATATATATATATATATATATATATATGTGTGCGTGTGTGTGTGTGTGTGTGTGTGTGTGTGTGTGAACTCGTCTACCAAGGCTTACCATCAAGTATTCAGATGCCTCCATCTTGTTTAAAACACACGCACCCAGTTTGATCAGAGTTCATGTAGAGACCAATGCCTCTTGTCACTAGGTAGTGATTCTGCGCGTACAGGTGTATGTGCGAGAAGCGCTAGATTATCTGCGTAGTCCACATCTGTAAAACCAAACTAATGAAAATGATATTTTACTGATTTATATTTTCTTGATAAATAATATGTTTTTGTTTAAGCAATTCCTCTATTGGTGCCCTGCCTTTCTTCGACTTAGGATTGCACAACTCAGAGTTTAACATTTAAAAATATGCAAAAATAATTTTCAGAATTCAAACCGTAGAAAATGTTGAGTACTTTTTAATAAGTGTTGATATTTATCGGTTGTTACTGCATTCCATCATCTTTAACTGCATTTGTATGATATCTGTCAGTGGAATTTTATGTATGTAAAGTTTTATGGTATTATGTATGTATGTATGAATATATATGCATTTCCATAATACATCCTGGTGAAGGTTTAAAGAAACCGAAACGTTTAAGCGTCGATAAATAAATTCGTCTTATTTTTGGAACATTTGTTTTTTCAAATTTCTTAATATATATATATACATTCATCTTTTATAACCTGTATGCATGTATGAATATATATATATATGTATGTATGCATATCTGTATATCTGTATTTTTGCACACACACACACACACACATATATATATATATATATATATTCATATATGTATAAACATTCATCTTTTATAACCTTGTCATCTAATATGTGAAGAATCCGCGAGAACCTTACAATTTAAATATATATAATATATATAAATATATATGTGTGTGTGTGTGCGTGTGTAAATGTATGTATATTTATGTATATGTACATGTGTATATATATGTATGTATACATATATGTATAGATGTATAAACATCTGTATATATGTATGTATATATGTGTATATTTGTATATATATGTACATGTCTCTCTATATATGTATGTGTATATATACATATATGTAAGTATATATATATATATATATATATATATATATATATATATATATATATATATATATATATATGTATTTATCAAGAATAGGCTTAAATACCAGTCATATGAACAGTTGATATGTAACTGTTGATATAAAAGTGTAATACGACTGGTATGTGAGTGTTTTCTTTGCTAAATGTATTGCTCTGTATATAATTCCCCAATTATTATGCATTGAGTTATCATAAGGAACACTACCGATCTTAATATTTCGATATTAAAAATGGTTCTGCTAAGAATATGGGTTTGGTTTGGTTGGTTGTTTACGGCGTATCAACCTCGGTGGGTCATTTAATGCCGACAAAGTCGTGAAATAAATTCATTCTTAATGCATAATACAATTTTGTTTATAAACTCTATGTTTTTTCTATTCAACCCATAGATGGGACGCTAACAGACCGCTCAGCCATCACAATCCTATCCTCATGCATTAGGGGTCGCCACCCATGACTAACAAGTGGCCTCATTGGGAGGAGTTCTGATCCCACTGCAGATATGCAGTCGGTGTATTCTATAACTCCAGCCGACAGGGCAGTAATTTTTAGGTGCGTAGCGGGTACATTTATACTATTATTATAACCAGCTGAGGTTGGTTAGTAGGTTCGGTGGTTGGATTTACGGCATGTCAATCCTTGTTGGGTTATTCAGAACGAAGACGTTTGTTTGGTTCATTCTTGTTGGATATTCAAAATTATTCTTTAAACTCATTTTTTGAAAACACATATTTTATCTATTTGACCCATAGATGGGATTGTAACAGGTACTACGTCGGGCCAAAGTGGACCTGGGAGTAATGCCAATGAAAGGGTACTCCACACTCCTCAGAGCTCCAGAATTGGAACCTTACCTCTAAATGCAGTTTAACGACATACCCAGGAAACCCAGCTTTGCTCTCTGATTCGACTTCTTTACCCAACGCAGGCGAGTACTCTAGCTAGAAATATTTGTTGCGCAAAAATTGGAGCAGCTTATGAGGTTGCGCTACGATTTAGTTGGGGCTGTAGAATACGCCGACTGCACCTTTGTAGAGGGGCAAGACCCCTCCAATGTAGCTACCTGTTGGCCGTGGATGGCGACCCCTGATGCCTGATGTCGGGGTCCTGGTGGCTAAAACACTCCACTTTTGCCCTTACTTTGTCTAGATGGGCGGTCGAGGAGGTCTCCTCTGATCAATCGGCTGGTCACGTCAAGCCCTAGCACCTCTATGATTGCCCCGACCCTATTGCCCTTATGGCAAGCCCCAACCCCTTTTTATCATATATTTGCTAGAAGGCGGTGGCTGAGGCTCTTGGTGTCCTGGGAATGAAGTTTTGGAGGTTTGGGGAATGTGGAGCACCCCTTCACCACCATTGCTCCCTGGCCCTCTCTGACCCGGAGTAGTAGTACCTGTTAGGATCCCATCTATGGGTTAAATAGAAAAATGTATTTATAAAAAAATTAGTATCTATTAAGAATGAATTTATTTCAAAACTTTGTCGGCATTAAATGACCCACCTAGGTTGATATGCCGTAAAATAGAATAAACCAAACCAAACCAAACCATTTAGTTATTTGACGAAAATACCAAATAATTTTTCTTTAGAAGATATCCGTTCAATTAACTCACTTAGAATAGCGATGGCTATGATGATAATAATGGTAACTATAATGATAATGATGATGATGATGGCAATGTTGTTGATGATGATGATGATGATGAGATAGCAATGTTGATGATGATGATGATGCAATATGATTGATGATGATGAAAAGGAAGAAAGTGAATGAAACTGAGAGACACATAAGTAGCAAAACGAAAGCAAGACACTTTATAGGACATAATTCCTTTAAGAAAATGCACAAATGTTGGCTATGTGTAACTTATTCCAAAAGTACCAGTCATATAATATCAGGATGTCCCCATTGTTTTGCAGATACCCAACCACAGCTCACACGTGCACACACAACACCCCCTCCAAAAAAACAAAAAAAAAAACTCCAAAAAACACCAAACAACTAGACACCCCCCCAACAAAAAACAAAAAACAAAGTGCTTCTCTTCTTCTTTACAGTGAATTTAGAAGGTATGTGAAAAAAAAAGAAGTTTTTAAAATCATGAAACGATTGGAAACAAATAAAGTACGGAAGCTTTACATAGTAAAAAAAACAACACTTTTCTATTATCTCTTCATGGTTGTTTTGTTCTCAGTCGGCAGAGCGTCTGACTTGGAACCACTAAGTACCGGGTTCGATACCGGTCCTCGCCAATTTAGCATATGAGTAGCACAGATTGTCCCAATCCTAGCCCCCTTTTCATCATGTGCAAGAAAGCGGTGGCCGAGGGTCTTACTGTCTTGGTTATGACGTTAAATTGTGTCTAATGGTGAAGTTCCAATTTAGAGCTCTGGGGAATGTGGAGTACACCTTAATTACCATCACACCCAGGTTCACTCTGATCGAGAGTGGTAGTATATGTTAGGGTACCATCTATAGGCTAAATAGAAAAGATAGTTTGGAAAAAATGTGTTTAAAACATTGAGTTTAAAAATATTCAGCACCTATCAAGAATTAATAAAACAAAAACGTCTTCGGCATAAAATAATCCAACAAGGGTTGACATGCCGTAAACCCAACCAACCAACCAACCAACCAACCAGCCTTTCATCGCTAACCTTTTTTTTTTATCTATCCATTCACTGTATATGCCTAAGGCATTAAGAGAAAAAAGGTTACAAAATTAATCGGCATGTCAACCCTTGTTAGGTTATTTTATGCCGAAAACGTTTTGTTTTATTCATTACTGTTGGGTATTCAATCTTTTTTAAACTCAATTTTTAAACACAATTTTTCAGCTTATTTTTTTCTATTTACCCCATAGATGAAACCCTAACAGGTACTACCACTCCAGGTCAGAGTACCGAAGCCTTTTTGTTTTACTCATTTTTGTTAGGTATTCAGTCCTTTTCTAAACTCAATTTTTTATACACAATTTTTGAGCTCACTTTTTTCTATTTAACCTATAGATCGGACCCTAACATGTACTACCATTCCAGGTCAGAGTGCCGAAGCCTTTTTGTTTTACTCATTTTTGTTGGGTATTCAGTCCTTTTTTAAACTGAATTTTTTAAACACAATTTTGTGCTCACTTTTTTCTATTTAACCTATAGATCGGACCCTAACATGTACTACCACTCCAGGTCAGAGTACCGAAGACTTTTTGTTTTACTCATTCTTATTGGGTATTCAATTTCTTTTTAAAACTCAATTTTTTAAACAATTTTTCTAACAATTTTTAACTCATATTTTTTTTCTATTTAATCCATAGATGGTAACCTAACAGGTACTGCCACCTGGGTGGACCTGGGTGGACCTGGGTGTAATGGTGATCAAGGCTAACGCCACGCATTTAAATCTTAAAACTAGTCTAAAAATCCGCAAGTCGCGAATTTCAAATTTAGTGGCACTCGACGTTCAAAAGTAACCCAATTCGCGGCTTGAAGTCGACTCTGACTTTTCTTGTGTCGAGCCATAAACTGTCATTTGTGTCAACAGCTGTTCGTTTGCCTTTCCAGACGACTTCGGTCGTCTTTGTGTGCCCTTAATCGGCTGGACTCTGGACAATAGTTTCGGCAACTCTAGCCACTGTTTTCTTTCTTATTTAAAAAAATTCTTTTCGTTTTAAAATTTTTGTGGATAATTCCTCCTTCTCTCCGCTTCTCTCGCCCAACAATTCCTTTTCTTCTTTTTTCTTTTCCAAATTAAATACTAAAACAATGAGTGAATATTTAATTTGACACACTTCTTTCTCCCAGCTCGCTAGCAAAAGAACAAAAAACCAAACAAAATACAACAGTGAATAAAAAGTTTAAACATTAACAGTAATGCTAGCAATATAAGTTGTTCTATTTTTAGGCTCGCGTGAAGTGCAGGTCGTTCTAAAAAAATGTATTTTTTTTAAAGTGGAGATATTCTTAGTTCCCTTCTTTCTCAAAGAAAGAATTCCACATGTTAAACAACGATCCATCAAGCCCATCTAAAACGAGGACAGTATGCTGTAAAAAAATTATAAATAAACTGTACGGCTGCTAAAAATAGAAAAAAAAGTATATGTAACAAACTAACAAGAATATGCACTCACCAGGCGTAGGGTTTTAAGTTTTAATGTATTGAAATATATTAAATTAAATTAAATAGTTAAAAGACTAACAAAATTAAATAAGAACGCATATAAAAATATTACACTTATCTTATTTATAATTTTAATTGTTTTTTTTTAAATATATAAATCTAGAAGCGGCGACCCAGCATTGCCTGGGTAGACGGAGGGGGTCAAAAAGTTAGTCTCGCAGATCCATTATGATTGAATCTCGAGTTTGATCATCGCAGGAGGCCCCATTAAAATACCTACGTAAAATAAACAAAAAAACAAAAAAAAAAAACACCTTGCGTTGATCCAGACACTTTGAAAAGAAAATGAATGTCTCCAATTTAAAATACAACATGCAAAAAAAAAAAAAAAATCCATTATCATTTGAATTTTATTTTTTAATTTCTTCAAAAATATAAATCAAAATCTTCCTAATTTTTACTCAAAAACCAAGGTCTGGGGATATTTAATGTGTATATATATTTACTTTGTCGTTAATTGTTTTATTTTCGAAGTTTCCTCCGGACATACATATACACACAACTGCCCTTTATATATGTATAGATTATTTATACCATTGATTTTAATATGTGGGAGAATAAAACAATAACACCAAGTAATTATTTATTAAACCCGATTTTGTTAAAATCAGTAAAACTAACAAGAATATACACCCTCCAGGCAGAAGTATTTAAGTTTAAATGTAAAAAAAGAGTAAAGTCTTCGGGGCGGCCTAATGTCGGTATCAGCCAGACAGCGAGGGAGTCTATCCCCGTTTCACTAACGCTAGACCAAGGAGATTATTTTAGCGTCTGAAGTGGAGCACCACACCTACCATCAGCTCCTTACTTTACCGCACAGATCCCTGTGCTACGCATAACGCTGAGTTGGTGAGGGCCGGTATCGAGCTAGGAACCTTGTGGTTTCTAGCCGAACGCTCTACCGACTGAGCTAATGAAATATATTACATTAGAAAGACTAACGAAATTAAATAAGAACACATATAAAAAGATTACACTTATTTTAATTATATTTTAATTGTTTTTTTTTTATAAAACAATAATATCAGAAATCAATAACATCAACCCAGTAATATTGATCTCTGCTTTTATTGTTTTACTATACACTAACCGTCTAAAAACCGACGGTACGCCTATTAATATATAATAACGAGACGCATTTCCCGGGAGAGACCACCTTATTCCAGCCAGAAGGCCAGACCTAATAATACTTGTGAATTAACAAGAAAAATAGTGCTTGTCATCTAGTGGATTGTGTCGTCCCTGGGACTTCGAGGTACAGACGGACCACCTAACCCCGGCCAGGAGACCGGACCTAGTATTGATTGACAAGAAGAAGAGAAACTCCTGTCATCTCGTGGATTTTGACGTCCCGGCCAACCACCGAGTAAAAATGAAAGAAAGCGAAAAAATAGACAAATACTTGAACCTTGCCTGGGAACGTTCCAATGGCACCAATTAAAATTGGTACGACCTTCGCCTTCATGTTCCAAAGTTTGTTTGTTTTTGTTGTTTTTTTAGTTCTCAGGCAAGGTTCAAGTATTTGTCTATTTTTTCGCTTTCTTTCATTTTTACTCGGTGGTTGGCCGGGACGTCAAAATCCACGAGATGACAGGAGTTTCTCTTCTTCTTGTCAATCAATACTAGGTCCGGTCTCCTGGCCGGGGTTAGGTGGTCCGTCTGTACCTCGAAGTCCCAGGGACGACACAATCCACTAGATGACAAGCACTATTTTCTTGTTAATTCACAAGTATTATTAGGTCTGGCCTTCTGGCTGGAATAAGGTGGTCTCTCCCGGGAAATGCGTCTCGTTATTATATATTAATAGGCGTACCGTCGGTTTTTAGACGGTTAGTGTATAGTAAAACAATAAAAGCAGAGATCAATATTACTGGGTTGATGTTATTGATTTCTGATATTATTGTTTATAAAAAAAAAACAATTAAAATATAATTAAAATAAGTGTAATCTTTTTATATGTGTTCTTATTTAATTTCGTTAGTCTTTCTAATGTAATATATTTCATTAGCTCAGTCGGTAGAGCGTTCGGCTAGAAACCACAAGGTTCCTAGCTCGATACCGGCCCTCACCAACTCAGCGTTATGCGTAGCACAGGGATCTGTGCGGTAAAGTAAGGAGCTGATGGTAGGTGTGGTGCTCCACTTCAGACGCTAAAATAATCTCCTTGGTCTAGCGTTAGTGAAACGGGGATAGACTCCCTCGCTGTCTGGCTGATACCGACATTAGGCCGCCCCGAAGACTTTACTCTTTTTTTACATTTAAACTTAAATACTTCTGCCTGGAGGGTGTATATTCTTGTTAGTTTTACTGATTTTAACAAAATCGGGTTTAATAAATAATTACTTGGTGTTATTGTTTTATTCTCCCACATATTAAAATCAATGGTATAAATAATCTATACATATATAAAGGGCAGTTGT
>CM042160.1:94239729-94245837 GCA_023376005.1 Doryteuthis pealeii | reverse complement strand
AAAGAGAGAGATGGGAGGTCGTACCAATTTTAATTGGTGCCATTGGAACGTTCCCAGTAAATTATTATACTCACCTAGTCGTGCCTAGTTTGCTGCATTCGTTATTTATGATTAACCGTTTTGTGTTTGTCTATACACATACTACACTTGCTATTCTGTTGCGTCTCATCTATTTTTGCCAATTTCTCTGAATGTTTGAGATGAGGCTTGAAGATTAGTATTATCTGCGTTACTCGGACTATTGTCCCCATCTTCACTGTTATCTGTACAATTGAACACATGGCCGAGTGGATAAGGCAGTTAGGTTAAGACAGTTCTAAGTGACAGTTATCTCTGGAACCCGAGTTCAATCCTGAGTGAAAGCAGTTAGAAAAATAATTAATCAACACAACTCCTACCACAGCTATGGTTAGCGGGATGAGAACAGGATACCCCCGTGGAATAAATCAAAGTTCCTTGATGGCTCCCGAATACGACAAGAAAGTTCCCGAGTTCGAAAAGAAGGTTCCTGAGTCCGAGAAGGTTCCCGAGTCCGAGAAATTGCCGAGTCCGACAAGAAATACCTGAAGAAGGCCGGAGGGTATATCGGTCGAAACGTTGTAGACAATAGTCTGAATAACGCAGATAATACTATTTTTTGCCTAGTAGTAGTAGTAGTAGTAGTAGCAGTAATAATAGTCAACGTTGGCGAGACTCCTTCCCTCTTCTTTTCTTAGTACATACAGTCTGTATATGTTATCTCCTGGTTGGAAATGCCTTGTGCATTGTTATAAGTTTCCTTGTCCTTTGGTCCACCTGTCGGAGTTCCTCTCTTGTCCATTTAAGAATGGTCCAGAGTATCTTCCAAGGGGAACAGCTCAGTACTAGTAGTAATTGGTTGGTTGGTTAGATTTTACGGAATGTCAACCCTTGTTGGGTTATTTTATGCCAAATACGTTTTGTTTTTATTTCTGTTGGTTGGTTTTTACGGCAATGTCAATCCTTGGGTTATTTTATGCCAATACGTTTTTGTTTTATTCATTCTTTTGGGCTATTCAAATTTTCCTTCAAACTCAACTTTATAAAACACGTTTTAAAGCTCATTTTTCATCTATTTAACCCATGTATGGGATCCTAACAGGTACTACCACAACGCTACGGGTACTTTACCTGCTACCTAGTTATGTGAACTGGTCTTCTAATTTCAGAGACTTTCTGTAGATGAGATATTGTTACCTAGGTATGTGAACTGGTCTAATAATTTTAGACTTTCTGTAGATGAGATATTGTTACCTAGGTATGTGAACTGGTCTACTAATTTCATGGACTTTCTGTAGATGAGATATTGTTACCTAGGTATGTGAACCGGTCTTCTAATTTCAGAGACTTTCTGTAGATGAGATATTGTTACCTGTGTATGTGAACTGGTCTTTTAATTTCAGAGACTTTCTGTAGATGAGATATTGTTACCTGGGTATGTGAACTGTTTTTTCTAATTTCAGAGACATTCTGTAGATGAGATATTGTTACCTGGGTATGTGAACTGGTCTTCTAATTTCAGAAATTTTCTGTAGATGAGATATTGTTACCTAGGTATGTGAACTGGTTTACTAATTTCAGAGGCTTGCCATTTAATGTGGAGATATCTCCATCTTGTTTAAAACACAATAATTTAATGTTCAGGCGATACCCCGCAGAGATTATTACGGATGCAGACTACGTAGATAATCTTGCACTTCTTGCAAATACGCCTACACAAGCCGAATATCTGCTACATAGCCTAGAGTAGCCAGCATAGAAAATAGGACTGTGTGAACCCCGATAAAACCGAGTTCATGCATTTTTAAAAGAAAGGAGACATCTCTACTCTTGACGGTAAATCTCTAAAGCCGGTAGAACAATTTACGAAGGTAGTAATATCTCGTCCACAGAAAGTACAAAAGATCACGTGATTTATGGAATAATGCTCTCGTCCAATAAATTGTTGCTTCTTTTCTTTCTCTTGTTAGTCACTTGTTCCAATTTGATTTGCTAATTTTTCTCTTTTTTCCGCCATTTTTGGTTTCATTGTGTCCTGTTTATTTCGAACCGCGATGTTTTCCCCCTTTTGATTCGCACACATTTCTATCGCCTGCCTGTCTGCCAATTCTATCTATCTATCTATCTATCTATCTATCTATCTATCTATCTATCCCCTCACTCTCTCTCTCTCTATCTATCTATCTCTTCATCTATCTATCTATTTATCTATCTATCTACCGTCTCTATCTATCTATTTATCTCTCTCTATCTCTCCCTCTCTTCATCTATCTATCTATCTGTCTATCTATCTGCCATCTCTGTCTCTCTGTCTCTGTGTTGCAATATGACTGGTGTGAGCTAGAACTGCTAATGGAAGGAGGAGGAATAAATAACAAAGGCTTAAAAAATAGTGATGACCCAAAAGAGGAGAGCGATGGTTTTGACCGTAGCGTGACCCCGAACGAAGAATTGAGGGGCAAGCGGAAGTCGGTGTTGACCGGAAGTCACGTGGTGACGTGGGGGAAGGAAGAAAGGCTTCGTCTCTTTTGCCGGCGTCCGTCGTAGGGGACAGACCTCATTAGAGCCCAGGAATCTAGGAGTGTTCTCTCTCTCTCGTTCTCTCTGCCTCCCTCCTCCCTGGTAGAAGCCACTAGACGAGCACGTTAATAAAGGCTGGGAGTTGTGACGACATGTTTCTCGTGTTATGATTTTTTATCGGAGTTTTAGTACCAAGAAAGAAAAAAGGACTACGGTACATATATTGTTTTAGTGCCGTGAATATTACAACGTAACATCTGTCTCCCTCTCTGTCTCTCTGTATCTGTCTCCCTCTCTTCGTCTATCTCTCTGCCCTCTCTGTCTCTATCTCCCCTCTCTTCATCTATCTATCTATCTATCTATTCTACCCGCCTCTCTCTATATCTATCTATCTATATCTTCATCTATCTATCTGCTTATCTATCTACCCTCTATACCTCTCTATTATCTCTCTCTCTCTCTCTCTCTCTCTCTTCATCTATCTATATATCTATCTGTCCTATCTGTCTGTCTGTCTGTCTGTCTCTCCTCTCTTCATCTATCTATCTATCTGTCTGTCTCTGTCTCTCTCCCTCTCTTCATCTACCTATCTATCTATCTATCTGTCTCTGTCTCTCTCTCTTCATCTATCTATCTATCTATCTATCTATCTATCTATCTGCCCTCTCTGTCTCTGTCTCTCCCTCTCTTCATCTATCTATCTATCTATCTATCTATCTATCTGTCTCTGTCTCTGTCTTTCTCTCCTTCTCTTCATCTATCTATCTATCTATCTATCTATTATATATCTATCTGCCTCTCCTGTCTCTCTCTCTTCATCTATCTATCTATCTATCTATCTATCTCTGTCTCTGTCTCTGTCTTTCTCTCCTTCTCTTCATCTATCTATCTATCTATCTATCTATCTATCGATCTATCTATCTGCCCTCTCTGTCTGTCTGTTTGTCTCTCCCTCTCTTCATCTATCTATCTATCTATCTATCTATCTCTCTATTTATCTCTCTCTATCTCTCTCTCTCTTCATCTATCTATCTATCTATCTATCTATCTATCTATCTATCTATCTATCTGCCCTCTCTGTCTGTCTGTTTGTCTCTCCCTCTCTTCATCTATCTATCTATCTATCTATCTATCTATCTATCTCTCTATCTCTCTCTCTCTATCTCTCTCTCTCTTCATCTATCTATCTATCCATCTATCTATCTGCCCTCTCTGTCTGTCTGTCTGTCTGTCTCTCTCCCTCTCTTCATCTATCTATCTATCTATCTATCTATCTATGTTAATGCACGTATAAGAAAGGCATGAACCTGCTATAAACAGATTTCCATATGACTGATAATTATCAGTCATATGGAAATCCGATCTCACTAACAAGCTAAAGTGACAATTCTTCCAGGCCGTAGCTGTATCAATACTACGGTATGGCTGCACCATCTGGACCCTAACGAAACGATAAGAGAATAAGGAGAAAAATGCTGCGTGCGATCCAAAACAAATCGTGGAAACAACATCCCACAAGAAAGCAGCTGTACGGCCACTTGCCCCTATCACGCAAATCACCCGAGCGAGACGAACAAGACATGCTGAACACTGCTGGAGAAGCAAGGATGAACTCATAAGTGACGTTCTTCTGTGGAAACCAGCACACAGAAATGCCAGTGCAAGCCATCCCGCAAACACATACATTCACTAACTCTGTACGGATACTGGATGCTGTGCGGAGGACCTGCCAGTGGCAATAAATGATAGAGACGGTTGGAAAGAGATTGTTATGGATATTCGTGCTGCTAGAACTACATGATGATGATGAGTAATAGTAGTACTGGTAGTAGTAATAGTACTAGTATTTATATTTTGACATATCAAATTTTAGTATTATCTGCGTTATTCGGACTATTGTCCCCATCTTCATTGTTATTTGTACAACGTTTCGGCCGATATGCCCTCCGGCCTTCTTCAGGTATTTCTTGTCGGACTCGGGAACCTTCTCGGACTCGGGAACCTTCTTTGCGAACTCGGGAACTTTCTTGTCGTATTCGGGAGCCATCACGGAACTTTGAACCTAACCCTTTATTTATTCCACAGGGGTATCCTGTTCTCATTCCGCTAACCATAGCTGGGGTAGGAGTTGTGATAATTAATTATTTTTCTAACTGTTTTCACTCAGGATTGAACTCGGGTTCCAGAGATAACTGTCACTTAGAACTGTCTTAACCTAACTGCCTTATCCACTCGGCCGGAGGGTATATCGGCCGAAACGTTGTACAAATAACAATGGAGATCGGGACAATAGTCCGAATAACGCAGATAATAATAATCTTCAAGCTTCATCTCAAACATTCAGAGAAATCAGAAAAGTTGTTTATGTTTTAGAAAAAAAAAACTAATGAGGGCAGTTACTTCTTTATTGACCCCTTTGACGCGTATGTCTTACAATAGGGTAGGTCGATTTTTCACTTTTTAAAAATATCAAATTATCCATCTATGCGAAAGTTGTGTGTTAGTATACTGAATACTGATACCAAAAATGAGATATTTTACCTGCACCATTGTTTGAGGAAATAGCATCAAAGATCGTTGACTAAAATTCACAAAAATCCGTGTTTTTACAACATTTTGCATAGGAATTGGTGTTGTGGTGATAATGGCTGAACACATTTTCAATTTGAATTCTATTTATAATATTTAATTTGTTTTATTTTAATAAAATAAAATAACATTTACTGATTTAAATATTGAAAACGGTAAATTTTCTAATCAATTTCTAGGCCAAATGTTGTAAAAACACGGATTTTTTGTGTGAATTTCAGCAGACAATCTTTGATGCTATTTCCTCAAACAATGGTACAAGTAAAATATCTTATTTTTGGTTTAACTAGCTCGGAAACCTTATGCAAAGTCTTTTTTTGCTGGGCACAATATATTTTTCCAAGTTAACAGATAGGCTTTCAATTCGGATGAAGAATAACTCAAAAACAATTTAAAAGTACAAACATATATCTAAAAATATAAAAGAAGTTGAAAACATAATGGCTTTGCGGCCATCTACTGAGGTCCATCTTGGAACTTTAGTGATTTGAAAAAACAAACAAAAAAACAACTTCTCTATCGTACTGTTAACACTACAGGCGATTCTAAAAGAAATCAAATTTGGCGGCCATCTACGTTGATTGGATCCTTGCTGCCAGGGGCAGATAACTAATCCCCTATTTTCCCAAATTTGTCAGTTCTTTTAAGAACTGGTATACTAATTTCAGAGGCTTGCCATTTAATGAACTTTGTTTTGTAGTTATATTATTATTATTATTATTATTATTATTATTATTATTATTATTATTATTATTATTATTATTTACTCCTTTTGAGTTTTCACATCAGCATTAGCTGATGGTCTTTCACTGGAGTCTGAGTGACAGCAAGTCTCCTCAGGTCTCCAGGACTCTTCTGAGCATTCTGGCAGATTGCAGCAGTGCAGTGTTCTGAATGGTTTCAATCCTTCCTCTGATTTCCAAACTTTCCAAACCCTTTTCCAATCCTTTTGGGACTGTTCCAAGTGCACCAACTACAATT
>CM042160.1:94229729-94234729 GCA_023376005.1 Doryteuthis pealeii | reverse complement strand
CGCACTGCCACGGTGATGAGGGGTTGGGTTTTAGAAATAATTTGCTAGATGACCATTGAGCAAGTACCAGTGCCGGGGTTGGTTCACAGACCAAACAGAAGATGGCAAGTTTGTTCAAGTAGTGATTTTTCATTGTAAACAAATGGCACGTTCAAGAGGCGCTGCCAGCAGCATACGACAGGACCACGGTGCTGTACCAAATTATTCCATTCAACTCGTCCCCCGTTGCAAAAGGTTCAATTACCAGTCTCAGGGTTCGTTCACAGACAAAACAGAAGAGATGGCAAGTTTGTTCACGTAGTGGTTTTTCAGTGTAAACAAATAACATGTGCGAGAGGCACTGCCAGGGGTTTACGGTAGGATCGCAGTGCTGAACCAAATTATTCCATTCAACCCGTTTCCCATTGCAAAAGGTTCAATAACCAGTCTTAGGGTTCGTTCACAGACAAATCAGAAGAGATGGCAGGGGTGTTCACGTAGTGATTTTTCATTGTAAACAAATGACATGTGCGAGAGGCGCTGTCAGCTGATTACGGTAGGATAGCAGTACTGAACCAAATTATTTCTTTCAACTCGCTCCCCATTGTCAAAGCTCAAGTACCGATACTAGGACTGATACACAGACAAAAACAAAAGATCGCAGGTTTGTTTACGTAGTCACGGAGGCGCTGTCAGCTGTTTACGGTAGGATAGGAGTGCTGTACCAAATTATTCCATTCAACTCGTTCCCCATTGTCAAAGCATCAAGTACCAATCCCAGGGTTGGTTCACAGACAAAACAAAAGATGGCAGGGGTGTTCACGTAGTGATTCTCCTGTGTAAACAAATGACACGTGCGAAAGCCGCTGCTAGCATCGTACGGTAGGATCGTAGAGGTGAGAGAGCCACTGTGAGCTCCGAATAGGCAATTAGTTAATATCATATTGACTGTAAACCGCTATGTTTTTGTATATATAAATACAGTTGCATGTGATTAGTAAGTAGATTCAACCAACACCGGGTGTCCAGTGGCTTCGGCCCTGGATCTTTACAAGTTAATAGCGTCGATCTCAGGGGGCTATCCCCCCAGGCAATACCTGCCCCCTAGATTTAAAGGGGTAGGGCTGGGTAAGGGGTGCCGACGGGATCGACGCAATTTTTTCACCTGCCACCCATGAGTCTCGGCTTGTGCGTGGGCCCACATAATAATCTCCTTGTGTCACGCCCTCATAAGTGGGATGAGAGGCAAATACCGGTAGATATGGCCAACGGTATTAATAATGTAAGTCAATTTTATTAATAACTGGGGTTTAAATAAAAAATAAAATCATGGAGAATGTGACGTAAATAACTAAAGGAATTGTGACTTGGATTCTGATATAGTTTCGGTTACAGATAGAAAACACACTATCTCCATTATAATAAGATTTGTCGTTAACCATAATGGTTGGCCTTTGATAACTTAAGGCAAAATTCCAAACTTTGTTGTCCCGAAACTGGCAAAATTAATCTTGCAATATCATCATAGACCACGAGTCACCGGTTCGTCTAGAATAGGATGAACACGAGAGAGAGAGAGAGCGAGAGAGAGAGAGAGAGAGAGAGAGAGAGAGAGAGAGAGAGAGAGATTTGAACATTTTTTCTATTTAACTCATTGATAGGACTCTAACAGGTACTACGACTCCGGGTCAGAGTTAAACTGGGAGTAATGGCAATGAAGGGGTACTCCACACTTCCCACTGATCCAGAATTTGAACTTTACCGTTAGATGCAGTTTAATGTCTTACACAGGACAGTAGGGTGGAGGTACCAGACATGTATGCCGAAAAGGCGAGGGGTCATATTAAAAACTTTTCAAATCTATTCAACCTGGAAGTAATGAAGGGATACTCCACATTTCCCAGAGCTCCAAAATTGGAACTTCACCATTAGATGCAGTTTAACTCTGGGTCAGAGTAAAACTGGGAGGAATGGCAATGAAGGGGTACTACACACTTCCCAGTGCTCCAAATTGGAACTTCACCATTAGATGCAGTTTAACTCTGGGTCAGAGTAAAACTGGGAGGATGGCAATGAAGGGGTACTACACCTTCCCAGTGCTCCAAATTTGGAACTTCACATTAGATGCAGTTTAACTCTGGGTCAGAGTAAACTGGGGGAGGAATGGCAATGAAGGGGTACTACACACTCCCAGTGCTCCAAGGAACTTCACCATAGATGCAGTTTAACTCAGACTGGGTCATGGCAATGAAAAGGGGGACTCACACTTCCAGTGCTCCAATTTGGAACCACCATTAGATGCAGTAACTCTGGGTCAGAGTAAAAACTGGGAGGAATGGCAATGAAGGGGTACTACACACTTCCCAGGCTCCAAATTGAACTTCACCATTAGATGCAGTTTAACTCTGGGTCAGAGTAAAACTGGGGGAATGGCAATGAAGGGTACTACACACTTCCCATGCTCCAAATTGGAACTTCACCATAGATGCAGTTTAACTCTGGTCAGAGTAAAACTGGGAGGAATGGCAATGAAAGGGTACTACACACTTCCCAGTGCTCCAAATTGGAACTTCACCATTAGATGCAGTTTAACTCTGGGTCAGAGTAAAATGGGAGGAATGGCAATGAAGGGGTACTACACCTTCCCAGTGCTCCAAAATTGGAACTTCACCATTTAGATGCAGTTTAACTTGGGTCAAAGTAAAACTGGGAGGAATGGCAATGAAGGGGTTTACTACACACTTCCCAGTGCTCCAAAATTTGGAACTTCACCATTAGATGCAGTTTAACTCTGGGTCAGAGTAAAACTGGGAGAATGGCAATGAAGGGGTACTACACACTTCCCAGTGCTCCAAAATTGGAACTTCACCATTAGATGCAGTTAAACTCTGGACAGAGAAACTGGGAGGAATGGCAATGAAGGGGTACTACACACTTCCAGTGCTCCAAAATTGGAACTTCACCATTAGATGCAGTTTACTCTGGGTAGAGTAAAAACTGGGAGGAATGGCAATGAAGGGGTTACTACACACTTCCAGTGCTCCAAATTGGAACCACCATTAGATGCAGTTAACTCTGGGGACAGAGTAACTGGGAGGATGGCAATGAAGGGGTATACACACTTCCAGTGTCCAAATTGGACTTCACCATTAGATGCAGTTTAACTCTGGGACAGAGTAAAACTGGGAAGAATGCAATGAGGGGTACTCACACTTCCCAGTGCTCCAAATTGGAACTCACCATTAGATGCAGTTTAACTCTGGGTCAGAGTAAAACGGGAGAATGGCAATGAAGGGGTACTACACACTTCCCAGTGCTCCCAAAATTGGAACTTCACATTAGATGCAGTTTAACTCTGGGCAGAGTAAAAACTGGGAGGAATGGCAATGAAGGGTACTACACTTCCCAGTGCTCCAAATTGGAACTTCACCATTAGATGCAGTTTAACCTGGGACAGAGTAAAACTGGGAGGAATTGGCAATGAAGGGGTACTACACACTTCCCAGTGCTCCAAAATGGAACTTTCACCATTAGATGCAGTTTAACTCTGGGGTCAGAGTAAAACTGGAGGAATGGCAATGAAGGGGTACTACACACTTCCCAGTGCTCCAAAATTGGAACTTCACCTTAGATGCAGTTTAACTCTGGGACAGAGAAAACTGGGAGAATGGCAATGAAGGGTACTACACACTCCCAGTGCTCCAAATTGGAACTTCACCATTAGATGCAGCTAACTCTGGAAGAGTAAAACTGGGAGGAATGAATGAAGGGTACTACACAACTTCCAGTGCTCCAATGGACTTCACCATTAATGGCAGTTTAACTCTGGGTAGAGTAAAACTGGGAGGAAGGCAATGAAGGGGTACTACACATCCAGTGCTCCAAAAATTTGGAACTCCATTAGATGCAGTTTGACGTCATAAGCAGACACTTAAGATAGATAGATTTGAACAGACTAAAAAGGAAAGAAAGAAAGAAAAAAAAAAAGAAAGAAAGAAGATAGATATATTTGAATTGACTAAGGTAGATAGATAGATAGGTTTGAACTGATTAAGATATATATATATTTCGAAAATTCTCCGCGTTCCAACGAATTTCATTTCAAAAAAGAAGGATTTACTCTGAGGAAGGTCGATGTTTCTTTGTGTGCTGAACATTTCTATATTTTTTCTATTATTATTATTTTGTTTCATTTTGTTATTTAAAAATAATAATAGATAGAATAATGTAACATGGATAAACTCTTGACCGAAACACGTGTAAGTTAAATTATTTAAAATAATCCTATTTTATCCATTCAATACTTTCTTTCTCTTTTCAATATATATATATATATATATATTAGTCTGTTTAAATCTATCTATCTATCTAAAATAGATAAATATATTTGAACTGACTACGATAGATAGATAGATAGATAGATAGATTTGAACAGATTAAGATATATTTGAGAAGACTAATATAGATAGATAGATGAATTGAACAGACTAAGATAGATAGATAGATAGATAGATGGATGGGTGATGGATTTGAACAGACATAGATAGATAGAAGATAGATAGATGGATTTGAACAGACATGGATATATAGATTATATAGATGGATTTGAAACATAGATAGATAGATAAGATTTGAACATAGATAGATAGATAGGATAGATAGATAGATAGATAGATAGATAGATATGATAGATAGAAGATGGATTTGAACATAGATAGATAGATTGATAGATAGATAGATTGAACAGATATAGATAGATAGATTGATAGATAGAAGATGGATTTGAACAGACATAGATAGATAGATAGATAGATAGATGGATGGCATGGATGGATGGATTTGAAATACATAGATAGATTGATAGATAGATGGATTTGAACAGACCATAGATAGATAGATAGATAGATAGATAGTGGATTTGAACAGACATGATAGATGATAGATAGATAGATAGATAGATTGAACAGACATAGATAGATAGATAGATAGATAGATAGACGGATGGATGGATGGATGGATGG
>CM042160.1:94219729-94222229 GCA_023376005.1 Doryteuthis pealeii | reverse complement strand
ATAGATTTGAACAGACTAAGATAGATAGATAGATAGATAGATAGATAGATTTAAACAGACTGAGATAGATAGATAGATAGATAGATAGATAGATAGATAGATAGATAGATAGATTGAACAGACTAAGATAGATAGATAGATAGATAGATAGATAGATTTGAATAGACTAAGATAGATAGATAGATAGATAAATAGATAGATAGATAGATACATTTTGAACAGACTAAGATAGATAGAAAGAAAAAAAAGAAAGATAGATAGATTTTTACGACTACACCAGTCCCAATGTTTGGCCTCCGATCTCCACAGATCTTAACCCTATGAATTATTATGTATGTGGCGCTGTAGAGAAAAATACCAATCGCCGTGTCAGTACTACAAAAGCCCAGTTAATCAACAGAATTAAGGTAGTTTTTGAGACCCTCACCAGGGAAACTGTAACATCATCTTGCTCCAGGTTCCGGAGCAGGATTGAGGCTGTGATCGACGCTAATGGTGGTTATTTTGAGGGAAACTTGTTGACAGTAGTATAATTTACGTGCTGTTGAATTTCTTTACAATCCATTAAATTTTGTAGTCACCAAGCACTTTTTCTTTTTCCTTATGAAACTGTCAAATTTCTCCCGAACCCTTGTATATTTATTGATTGAATTTTTATAATATAGTTTGCTTTATTTATTTAAAAAAAAGCCCAATGTCAATACTAGAGCTTGTATATATAAGTTAGTGTAGGGAAGACTTAGATCACCTTGACTTGAAAATCGCATAGTAGAGAAACTCTCAATTACCACAAACTGATATATATATATATATATATATATATATAATATATATATATATATATTACATACATACATATATTTGGGCAGCATTCTTTCATTTATACATGTAAAATTAAACAAAAGACACATCTCCTGTTTAACAAATTTATTTTTTATCTTTTCGAGTTTTCTGGCCAACTTTTTAAAGTTTGGGTGGAATTCGTGGATAAGTCCACCAAAGTTCAAGTCCCGAGTACTTTCGGCACTTCGAAGTGCCATCATCAGGGGTGATGTGTTCCAGTTTAAAATAAATTGAATTAATGTGGAGGCTGGAAGGAGAAGAATTGATGAGAAAAGGTGTTATAGGCATTTTAAAATGTGTGTACTGCATTGGAAATTAATTTTGTTTAAGGATGGTTTGTATTGTTTTATGTATAAAGCTTCTAGTATTTGGAGTTTTTGTTTTTAATTTTAATTTAAAAAAAACTGGAACACATCACCCCTGATGATGGCACTTCGAAGTGCCGAAAGTACTCGGGACCTGAACTTTGGTGGTCTTATCCACGAATTCCACCCAAACATTAAAAAGTTGGCCAGAAAACTCGAAAATAAAATTTTAAACAGGAGATGTGTCTTTGTTTAATCTACATGTATATATATATATATATATATATAATATATATATATATATAATATATATATATCCCGAACATCCTGTATATATATTATAGTCTATGATTATCGTTCAAAACAATAGTTTATAATAATTGATCGTTAAATCTACTTTGATTCAATTTGCTTCTTTTTCTCTTTAAAACAATTTTAACCGGTCGTCCTGTTTGATCACGAAAAGGCGTAAGGGGCGTCCCATGTGGTTATAATCGTCAGCAAGACGGATATCGCAGATCCATTGCTACTGAATAGATCCTCACTGGGTGACCTATACTTGTGACCTTGTGTCACATCCTACCCCCGGCGAACGGATTGGGTAAAGACAGGTGCGCCATCGCGGTGTAATGTTTAGCAAGGTAGTCTCGCGGATCCACTGCTACTGAACACTGAGAACTATCCTCGCTGGATTCCCCCAAATTTGCGACCTTGGGGCGGGCTGATTGGGATAAATAAAAATATCCACACTCCATGAGGAAATATTTGACAGTGTAGGGTGTAGGGTGTTTGGCATGTACAGCAGCGTTGTTGATACTCCTGCTTGAGCATAAAAGAGTGTGTAAGACTTGTATGAAAAATAAAAGAAACATATATATATATATATATTATATATATATATATATATATATATATATAATTTAATATACCAAGCGTGTTGGTAAATCCTCGCGGTGAGAAAAAAACCCAGCAAATATTTGATTGTAAAAATATACTACCAAACATCAACCGGGGAGAAAAAACATTTTTGAAAAAAAGAAAAGACAAGATAGTCGTACCAACAAAAATAATCTATTGGTAATCAGTATTTGGCCAAAAAGAAAAAACAATTTATATGTATATATATGTATATAAGATATATATATTTCATATAACCGCTAGGAGAATAAGCTAATTGTTGTGATGTTAGTCCCAACAGTAAAAAGAAGTCAAGTCGAGATGTGGTAAAATAAGACAAGTGTATTTACAATTAATGGTACATGTACGACTAGCTTGTCGTTAACGGGAACAGTCCTCCCTTTCCACTCGGGTCCACTATTTTAGTGAGAACCGGTGCTGATCTCTCTCTTTTT
>CM042160.1:94172063-94219629 GCA_023376005.1 Doryteuthis pealeii | reverse complement strand
TTCATTGTCGCATAGTTCTCTTAGCATGGTTCAAGTATTTTTTCAGTATTTGTCTATCTTTTCACTTTATTTCAATTTTCAGCTACGGTGGTCGGGCTGGATGAAAAAATCCTTTATTATTATTATATATTATTATTATTAATTATTATTATTATTATTTTATTATTGGTTATTATTATTAAAATAAATGTGTGTGTGAAAAGTATGATTACTGGGGAATGAAAATAACATAAAAAAGAGGAAAAAATTTAAAAAATAAATACATAGAATGTCCATATAAGTAAGTAACTTCCTCACCCCAGCGTCTCGAGTAAAGACCGAAATGAGGGATTGTAAAAAGAGCGAAAGTAAAGCTGAAAAACTTAATACGACATCAACACCAAAACAACAACAACCAACAACAACAACAATAATAATAATATAATATAATAATAAAATAAATATAATATGCCGCACCTGGGAAAAACCTGGACCTGGCCTAAGAAGAAGGAAACCGCAAAAGAAGAACTGGATCCTCAAATGCAGCACAAGAACAATGCTATAAAATTCAAAACAACATAGATTACTACGCAAACAGAATACTAAAGTGTAGAATTGTGAGACAGAAGACGAAATATGATAATCATATATTAAAGCTATTGCAAGTTAACTAGCACATAAGGTGTAACAAGAAATGCAAAACAGGGTGGTGAAATTTGCAGGAATTAACTTTTACCATGTTACTAACTGTTTTATGGTACATAGAAACAATCTGTCGCTACGGAATTGTAGGACGCCCATGACATTCTCATGCGAAGATATCAGATGGGATCAATCTAAACCCCAGCTAGGAGACCAGATTAGGTTCATTTAACAAGAATCAAGAGAACTTGTTTTCTCGAGATATTACAATCTCAGCGGATCAAGAGAGTGTAAATGAAGGAACAAAGATAAACATATACCTGGAACGGGTCAGATAATGAAGAAAAAAAAAACGTTAGAATAATAGGTAAACAACGTAACAAAATTTGGATAATTGTGCCTTTAGAACGGTCCCCCAAATGTTTGGAGAGGAGTTAGTTAATTGAAAACCAATGAATAAATCAAGACCATCAATCAACAAGCATTGTTAGTGGTCAGCTATTAAATGGAAGATCCTTGAGAGCGCTATAGAATACTTACTGTCAGCATCCAGCTAAATCCGTGTGAAAAACATTCATTGAGTGGAGGTACAGATGGGATCAGCGCCGCCCTAGTCCCGGCCCAAGACACCAAAGACTTGTATGATTTGAAAGAAGGCAGAGAACCTGTCATTTCGTAGATTTGCCGTCCCGTCTCAACCACTGGTGAAAATAAATAAGAGCGAAAAGTAAACAAATCTTCGCATTTACAAAGAACTGACAAAACGCTGGAACATGAAGGTGATGGTTCGTAGCCAATTGTAATTGGTGCCCATTGGAAATCGGATGCACAAAGCTCTGTAAAAGAACTTGTGCGTGAATTAGAAATCAGCAGAGAAAATACCGGAGCCATTCAAACTACAGCACTTTTAAAATCGCTAAGAATACTCAGAACGATGCCGCGGAGACCGAGATACTTGGCTGTCACACAGCCTCCGATGAACACTGGCAACGGCAAGTGTAATAAAAATATTATTATAATAATAATAATATAATAATAATAATAATAATCAGACAAATATCTGGACTTGCAGAGAAGGCTGAAAAGTTGTGGAATATGAAGTAAAATTGATACCAATTGTAGTTGGTTGCACATTGGAAACATCGCCAAAAGGATTAGAAAAGGGTTTTGGAAGTTGGATTAGAGGAAGGATTGAAACCATTCGAGTAACACGCACTGTGCAAATCTGCAGAAATACTCAGAAGAGTCCTGGAGACGTGAGGAGACTTGGCTGTCACTCAGACTGGCGAGTGAAAGACCATCCAGCTAAACTGATGTGAAAACTGCAAAGGATAAATAATAATAATAATAATGCACGTGAATTAAGAATTATAAAAGTGGCAACAATATATAAAATCTTTCATTATTCTTATACTTTAATTTTGGAGAAAAACATTTTGAGTACTTGTGAGTTTTCCACATCGGTTTAAAAATGTGCGTTGCAGTTACTCTGAGTGACAGCATTCTCTTCAGGTCTCCAGAACTCATTGGAGTATTATAGCTGATCTGACAAATAGCGATCTGGATGGATCTTGAAATTTCCATTGATCTCAAGTTGTCCAGTCCTTTTTAACCAGGCTATTTAGGGAACGTTTCAAGTGCTCCGGCTACAAATTGGGTATCAATGTCACCTTAATGTTCAACAGCTCATGTATATGTTCGAAACTCTGTGGAGTTCTAATGAAGTCGGGTTATTTTCCGCGGTTTTAATTCGATGTCTAATATTGGATCCAATACACGAGTTGCAACTCTGGAAAGAGACGCTAAGAGAATTTTTGAATGTGAAATTCTAGCGTGATAAGCAAGCGAAAATAAATCAAACGTCCTTTTGGTAACCATCGCTTCCGTGATTCCCTGAATTTCATAATGTGCAGCAATTAACCACCTGAAATCTTTCTAAGAGAAATAGCTTTAATCCAAAAGCGTTTCGGTATGATATCATACGAGTTTGCAGTTGAAAGTTTCATAGCTGGATCTAATATATTTCCCATGGAATGTGGCCAAATGAGGTACTTTCTCAACATACTTCCCCCATTTCTGTCCAGCCATCTTAATGCTCGCAGTGTTGCAAGTGCATGGATTACATTGGTCGAAAGTACGGCAGATATGATAACAGTTATATGAACTTATTTCAGCCTATGTAACATTTCAGCCCTACAAATGTTAATCATGAAGTTCTTTTATTTCACCATAAGTGTTTTCCGCATTTCCAGTTTTTCAGCGGTAAAAAGCTATACCCGACTTTGACGTCATTTTAGACTTACGAGTCAATTATACTAAGAATACTGTCAGGCATGATTATACAATTGGAAAATCACGTACCTTCATTGTGATGTATTGGTTAGCGACTAGTTAGCATACCATTGTAATGAGTTCCGATTCCACTGGGTAGTCTTCTTACATCTGGTCTTTTGCCGCTTCTAAGCCCACGCTTGAAGTAAATAACTAATAAGTTGAACATATTGCTGTTTATTATTTATTCATTATTAACTATTAAATCTTACTTTGTAAGATTAAAAACTATATACACAACTAATAATGTAATTGTGATGGAGACATTATTATATGATAAAACTCTTCTATTGTAATAAAAATATAATACATAATACATATAATAATAATCAATAATCAAGTCATGGCTACAGCAGGGATTGCATGATGTAACTAGGAACTTGTACCCGCTTCCTTAGAGACCGTCGTTCCTGTATAGGACTGTTTTAGTTACCGTATCAGAGTTGAGTTAGATTTTGTAAAGTTTTTTAACGAGACGGAGTAGTAGTTGGTTTAAATCAAGTTTTTTTCTTCTCTGTAGAGCGGATGTTAAGCAGCCTAATTCAAAGTTTAAATGAGTCCGACTACCCATAGCCTGCGATTTGATTGACGATTACAATGGCATGCAAATCGAGGTCTAAGGTGTATTTTATGGTTTAGATGTTAGGGAAATTGCGTGCATGTCCGCGGTTATGTCTTACACTTAAGCTATTGTTTGGTGAATTTGTGAAAGGTTTTTGTAACGCATTTTGAAAGATAAATTACTCTATTTTAAATCAATAATTGGGATCATGTTTTTAGCAACATGTAGAATAAGAACAGATATCAGGTTGCTTACACACTTTGGGGTGAGTGTACATGGTGCAGTGAGTACGACAATAGAAGGTAACTTATTCACTCAACACTTCTCAGAGTTTCAGAACTGGAGGGCCTCACTCAACATAGATGTAGTTTGGTCCTTTACTCTTAGAGCGCCGTTTTTTGTGGAATCTTATCACCTTCAGGGAGACGGCCAGCATATTCTAGGCGCCATCGAGCGGGGCGTCCAGAACTGGAGGGAAGGATAGATATCATGCTTTCAGTCTCCGTAATATAGCCCTATAATGAGACTACTGCAAAAATACTTCACCCATGATTTTGAAACTCTTATTCCGGCATGAGTCCCCGTGGTGAGCATGACCGACTAACGTGTTAGAGTGCAACTTCGTAGAATAGGTCAAGTTCGATAACCACATGCCATTAATGTCATATTTATCGGAAGTAATACATTGGGTAAAAGTAGATGGTCATTCTGTTCATTCCTTTTAACGTAATATCACCCTTTTTGGGACCGTAGTTAATATTCCGTAATCAGTCGATCATTTTGAATTTTTACATTTCTTTATATACAGTATAACTACTGCTACGTTGCTTAAATGTCCATCGCCACTACTTAAAATGTATTGAACAGGTATAAATCGCTGATCTCTTGAGCAAGAAAATGGTAACTCTATTCAAATTAACTTGTAAACCGAAGAGACCTCATTCCCCAGATTAAATAATAAGTATTACTGTTCTTACTATCAAAGTAAGGCTTTGGCATTAAATAACCCACGAAGTTGGAGTCCGGTGTGTAATGGTTAGAGAGTCGTAGGAAATGGACTCGTCGACGCCTAAGTTTCCAAAATCCTGGACGAAGCTAACAGTTGAGACATAGCGATATAACTAAACAGCTATGGCTAAATAGTAGGTTTAAGCACCGATTGAAGGAAGGAAAACTCTGAATTCAAACATGTTAAACCTCCGCTAGGGGTGAATTCACTACTAGAATAGGTTCAATTCTAATTAGTGATCTATTTCACTAATTTTAATTTAATTTAAGAATGTTGATTATCCAACTTATGAAAACCAAAGCAAGAATCTGGTCAACGTGTCATATCCTACGACGAGTAACTGTTACCGATACTAACAAGCGCATGATTCTAAGCACTATGGTTTATCGTTTATTTTTAAATTGGCTCGCATTCCGATGCAAATAAGGAATAAAAAATAAAATAAGCCGATAATGGAAATAGAAACTAAATCGTTCAAAAAACTCTAAAGTACAAATGAATGAAGCAACTATAAGAATAAACGGTTTGTCGAATAATTTCAAACTTCAGAATGAATCATATATATTGTACACGAGACAATTCCGCTGATATAATTTATGATATAGTTTAATATATTTATTATTAAGTTTTTATATTTATAAAGTATAAATATATATATACTATTAATTACAATAATATCTTACTAACTATAAAATTAATATATTTATGTTATATGATAATATTTATGAAGAATATTGTATAAATACATATATAGTATATAGTTATTGGGTTAATAACTATAACATTGAATGTGGAAGCAGAAAACAACCAGACGTTGGATCTTTCGCGCGCAATACATGGGCCAGATTCCTGGTTGTGAATTTTTAATATAATCATAATATATATATATAGCTATATATATGCAATATTTACATATGATATACTATAATATGCAATAATATCTTCCTAACCCAATTTGGCTCTGTGTCGTAATAAATCAATCTTAGATACTACTAATTTTACTATTCAAATGTATACTTTTTGGAATATTTGTATATATATATATATATATATATATTATATATATATATATATTAATGTAAATAAATACATCAAATATGGCACAAGGCCGAAGTTGGGGAGGGGGAAAAAGGCTGGTCATCGCTATCCTAACCTTTAACCTAGCTATTCTCGTTCGTGACCCAATTCATTCTACAAATTATCCATTCACCATAAAAACAATTTGCACAGCAGTCACCAAAACTTCTCAGTCACTCTATGTTTAAATCCTACACCTAACCCGTATTTACATGAATAGTTGTGTATATAAGGTGTGCTCCAGTTCCCCACCTGGATTTATAAACTATCCAAGGTCACGTGGTTTATTCCTCGGGCCAATCAACAAACCATACTGTGTGGATGATACACTACTTAAACACCGATACTTGCCACAGTTTATTTGCCATCATTGAGGAGGAACTTACGACCATTGACGAAGGAACTGAAGACTCTTTACCAGGAACTGAGGACTCTTTACCAGAAGAACCAAAGGACTCATTATCAGAGGACTCTTTACCAAGGACCCAATTCCACTGGACAAGCGCTCTGGCTTAAGGCCTACAGGATAGCCCAACAGATTGTAACAATACTATTCAAATTTGTCTGAATAATTGAGATGAGGCTTGATAATCTGTATTATTTGGATTTTTCGGACTGTTGTTATGATCTTCATTGTTATATACACAACATTTCGGCCGATGTACCCACCGACCTTTTTCAGGTATTTCTCGTCGAACTCGGGAATCTTCATGTCGTAATCGGGACCCTTTACGGAACTTCGAACTGAACCCTTTATTCAATCGACCAGGGTAGACTGTTCACATTCCGCCAACGATGACCAGGTATTAGTATTAAGCTATGTAAAGTATTTTATGTTATTATCGCCGTGGTCAGAATTGAACCTGCACCCTGACTTGCCTCTTTAGACTCAACCTCTCTCTCATTCATTCTCTCTCTCCCCCCCTCTCTCTCTCTCTAGATATATATATCGTTCATTCTTCAGAATATATATATATATATATATATATATATATATATATATATATATATAATTGCATGGAAACTAATCTGCTTGTTTCCATACAGTTATATATATATATATATATATATATATATATATATATATATATATATATATAGACATATAAAATAACATTGCTGTATCACAGATATTGAGCACCCTTCTAATAATACTGTATATATTGGCTTACTATCAAGTGAGATAGTGTTAACCAAACACTGATAAATTATTTATATTTAAATATAAATATAAATATAATATATATATATATATATATATATATATATATTGTGTGTGTGTGTGTGTGTGTGTGTGTGTGTGTGTTTTTTCTTTGTGTTTTGTGTTTATATGTTATTTATTCTTTTTTCTTTTTCCTTGTTCTATAAAAAAAATAGTTCAGGTTTATGAAGCCATTCATTTCAGTCTGTGTGTCGGCTGCTTCTCACCAAAAACTTTCCCGCCCTAATTTCATTATTTACTCATCCACTTCAAACACAGACCTCCGGTTCGTTTAATTCAACAATTCTCTCTTTTTTACCCGCCGTCCTAGACACCTCCCCACTCCCGCAAGAATTCCATCATTTGTCTTCTGTTACAGACGTTCCCCACCGTTTTCCTTTTAGATTTTCTCAACGTTTCTTTCCTTTCGAACTATTTTCACCATTTCACACGTCTTTATTTCTTCTTCGTATTGACACATATTTTCAAACTAGTTGGGTGCCGCGCGTGGCGTAATCGTTAGTCAGACAGGATCACAGACCACGGAATCGCAAGGTTCCGGGTTCTATACCAGTCCGCGTCAACTCAGTGCATGAGTAGCACAGATTGGGTAATCTAATCTGTGCAGTAAAGTAGAGAGCTGATGGAAGGTGTGGCGCCCCACCTTAACAAAAAATAACCTCCCTTGTCTAGCGCTAGCTAAAAAGGGGTCGACATCCTTGCTGTCCAGAATCGCAAGGTTCTGGCTTCTATACCAGTCCCCGCCAACTCAGTGTAAGAGTAGCACAGATTGGGTAATCTGAGCTGTGCAGTAAAGTAGAGAGCTGACGGAAGGTGTAGCACTCCACCTCAACAAAAATAACCTCCCTTGTCTAGCTAAAAGGGGGTAGACATTCTCGCTGTTCAGAATCGCAAGGTTCTGGCTTCTATACCAGTCCCCGTCAACTCAGTGTACGAGTAGCACAGATTGGGTAATCTAATCTGTGCAGTAAAGTAGAGAGCTGATGGAAGGTGTAGCGCCCCACCTCAACAAAAAATAACCTCCCTTGTCTAGCGCTAGCTAAAAAGGGGTCGACATCCTTGCTGTCCAGAATCGCAAGGTTCTGGCTTCTATACTAGTCCCCGTCAACTCAGTGCATGAGTAGCACAGATTGGGTAATCTGATCTGTGCAGTAAAGTAGAGAGCTGACGGAAGGTGTAGCGCTCCACCTCAACAAAAATAACCTCCCTTGTCTAGCGCTAGCTAAAAAGGGGTCGACATCCTTGCTGTCCAGAATCGCAAGGTTCTGGCTTCTATACCAGTCCCGTCAACTCAGTGCATGAGTAGCACAGATTGGGTAATCTAATCTGTGCAGTAAAGTAGAGAGCTGATGGAAGGTGTGGCGCCCCACCTTAACAAAAAATAACCTCCCTTGTCTAGCGCTAGCTAAAAAGGGGTCGACATCCTTGCTGTCCAGAATCGCAAGGTTCTGGCTTCTATACCAGTCCCCGTCAACTCAGTGCATGAGTAGTACAGATTGGGTAATCTGATCTTTACAGTTGAGAGCTGACGGAAAGTGTGGCGCTCCACCGCAACAAAAAATAACCTCTAGCGCTAGCTAAAAGGGGATATACATCTTCGCTGTTCAGAATCGCAAGGTTCCGGCTTCCATACCAGTCCCCGTCAACTCAGTGTATGAGTAGGAATAGATTGGGTAATCTGATCTGTGCAGTAAAGTAGAGAGCTGACGGAAGGTGTGGCGCTCCACTTCAACAAAAAATAACCTTCCTTGTCTAGCGCCAGCTAAAAAGGGATAGACATCCTTGCTGTCCAACTAACTCTGTTAGGAACTTAAATTCTCTTTGGGGACTCCATATGCTAAGCTCATGACTGATTAATTTTATATATATTTACCAACCCCTCGGCACGAGCTGGATGCGACACAAGGTCAATTTATTTAGCGGACTTTAATAGATTTGCATTCAGAGTTTTTCTTCTCCTAGACTGGTCACCTATCCAAGCTTAAAGAGTTCAGTCTGTCCTTCTATTAACCCATAGATTGAGTGAGAATATATGGGTTCATACCTTTCCCAAGGGTATTAACACTGGTTGATTTTAACGGCGTTATTTTATATCTGGAGGTTAGGTAATTGCGTTCATTGTGAATTTATACTTACACTTTTTTAAGAGTTTTTAGACACTATTATATATATATATATATATATATATATATATATATATATACACGCAACCACACACCATTATATATATATATATATATATATATATATGTATATATATATATATATATATATATACACACACACACGCAACCACACACCTAAAAAATGCACAATGTTTCCTTTCGGTACACACACTTACCCCGTCCCATACTCACACCGTAAAAAAGAATATTTGACGTCATATTTCAAACCGTCTCCTTTTTTCAAATCTCAAAATTTTTTTAAACAGACTGAATAACAAGGACTACCACTCGCTTTTCTCGTCATTCTGTGATAAAAAATTCTTATTACCTTCCATATACCAACAAATGCCCTGAAGATGATCAAATTAATAGATCGAAACACTGCAGCGTCGGCCAATAAACTCACCACTTAACCCATTTAAACCTGTGTTTTTTCATTTTTCTTAATATACTATATACCGTCGGATTCACTTCCTTTCTTCACCCCCCCCACACACACATAATATATATATATATATATATATATATATATATATATATATATATATATATATACATATATATCAAGATGTGTGACTTTGTCACTAAGACTAGTGGTTTAGACTATAAGGTTCGTAGTTGTTTGTTTGATTTTAACGGCATATCAACCTAAGGTTATTTTATGCATAGTTATAAATATCCATCTATACACCCTAGCACTTATATGACTACCCCAACCCTATTGCCCTTATGGCAGGCACCCAACCTCTTTTTATCATATATGTGCTAGAAGGCCGTGGCTGAGGGTCTTCATGTCCTGGTAATGATGTTAAACTCTATCTGATGGTGAGCTTCCAGTTTTGGAGGTTTGGGGAATGTGGAGCACCCCTTCATCACCATTGCTCCCTGGTTTACTCTGACCTGGAATGGTAGTACCTGTTAGGGTCCCATCTATGGGTTAAATAGAAAAACATGAGTTTATAAACAAAATTTAATTATCCATCAAGAATGAATTTATTTCAAAACTTTATCGGCATTAAATGACCCACTGAGGTTGATATGCCGTAATGTGACACTTTTGACAGGGGGGTGGGGGTGGGTGGTTAATCCCTGTCCTGTGTTCGTTAAAGGGTTGATATATCCTGATACTGGTGATGTCAGGATCCTAAAAATAGAATAGGAATTTTATTTTTGAAAGATAGAAAAACAGTAAAAGCAGATCTTTTTTTTTTATTTTGAGACGAGAAATGTTTTCGTCTGATTATTTTTTAAGAGAAGCGTATGTTTTCCAGTAAAATTAAAATTCAGAGAATCATATGCTCTCTTAACCCCTTTTTGACAATTGATCTTGTCAAATGGATTGAGAGAATAGCGGCTTTCTGTTGTTCCCAGCGTCTAGAGCTGAGAGGGGTCACCTATGAGTGACATGTGACAAGTATCAGGTGTACTTGAAGTGCTTTTTAGTGAATTCCCATCGTCTAGAGCCCAGAGGGGTCACCAAAGGTGAGGACAGGTGTCGAATGATACAGAGAAGGCCGTTGCTTGGCTGAGAACAATAAAATGATGTACTTTATAATTTTTCATAAAATACCTTATACTGAGTGGGCGAAAGTCGACGCCCCTAAAAAAAGTGGTGGTGGTGGTCACAATAGGCATTGAGAGAGTAGGAGGAAAGCTATCCTCCCGTTATCCTCATCATAGGTAATGGTGGCAGAAGGAGATTTTGGAGGGTCGGAGGAAAAGAGGGTTGTGCTTAGAATTCTAATAAGCGCGAATTGATTAGAATTTGACATTAGGGAAGACGCTCTTCCCCCCGTCTGACCCTACCCTGTATTTTGGCGATTATTACTTAAGCAAGCTGATTTTTGGGCTTGGCGCACTTGCCAGCCCGCTGCCCAGAGATTCTGTTACTGTGAGACGCGTGGTCGTCTTAGATAGCCAACTCCAATATGAACTCTGATAGAACTTATCAACTCCTGCCCTTGAACCAGTCTAGAGTGTCACTTGAACATTTTTCCTGCAAACAACTTTATTGTGTACAGACTTGTTTTTGCCTGTATATAAAAGCATTTTGACTCTACAAGTAATTGTTGAAGTGTTATTCTATGTAACCCTTTGCCAGCTGTGGACTACGACATCCTCTTCTTTCCAGCAGTGACCTTCGCCTTTCTCACAATTCTAAAGATTCACAACGTGGGGGTGGAAAGGTGTGGGGTTGCATCCCTGAGGAGAAAACCAACAACACGAGGTGAAACGGATCTACAGTTTTATTAGTCAAATTGGTGTTTACTCTAATTGACTGATTGGGGTCTCCGTCTTAATTAGAAGCCCCCGGCTAAAGGTTTATAGTAAGACAAAACAAACCAAAACAAACCAAACAATATATACATATATAAAGGACAGTTTGTGTGTATGTATGTCTGAAAATAAAACAATTAACAACAAAGTAAATATACAAACATTCACTATCACCCGATCTTGCTTTTTGGGCAAAAATAATGAAGATTTGATTTATATTCGTGAAGATAATTAAAAAATGAAATTTAAATGATAACAGTATGGACTTTTTTGCATTTAATATTTTAAAATTAATTTTTTTCTTTTTTGATTGTCTGGATCAAACGCAAGGTTGTTTTTTTTTTTTACATAGGGATTTTAATGGGTCATCCTGTGAGGATCCAACTCGCGAATTATCAATAATGGATATACAAGACTACCTTTTTTTACCCCTCCCCCTCTACCCAGGCGACGCCGGGTAGCCGCTTCTAGTACATATATAAATGGCAGTTGTGTGTATGTATGTATGTATGTCCGGAGGAAATGACGAAAATAAAACAATTAATGAAAAAGTAAAAAATATATACGCATTCACTATCACCAGAGCTTGCTCTTTGTGCACAAAATAATGAAGATTTTATTCGTATTTGGGAAGATATTTGACAATTAAAATTTCTATAATAACAGAACGGAAAATCGTTAGCGTGTTATTTTTAAAATTTTCTTTTTCGCTTTGAAATATAATATTGATTGATTGAATTAATCACCTCATTTATATCTTATTTTTTAAAAAATTGTAAACTATTGAATTCAAATTTCTGACTATATTTTTTATACTAGCAAAATATAAAACACCCTCAAGGCGATGTAAAATAGATTTTTTGAAACATATTGCCTGAGGGGTGGGAGTTAAAAATTCAATGTCAGCGAGTTTGTACCCTAAGTAAGTAAAATCATCAAATTCATTAAAGGATTAAAAAATAAAACAATTTGAAATGTAAACTTTGAATATGTATTGAAACAAAACAAACTATATATAGATATATAATACCAGTCATGTATTTATTAAAACTTGTTTTAAAAAAACAATGAGGACTGTCTAATGTTGCATGTTCAAATTTTGAGTGTATTTATTCTATGTTATGACGATTTTGGGTAATGTGACGTAAGCAGTGACGTAATTTTTGTTACAGATAAATATGTATGTATAATTATAATTGATTTGGCACAAAGCCAGATGAACGGTGACCTCAATGAGAATCGAATTCAACAACAATAGTATCATATTCAGAATCGCTGCGAGGATCCCACGTTATTTATTTACTTGCAGGACCTGTGGATATACCACAGTATGATAATTCAATTATTACATCACTGCATAGCTGATCCCCCGATATATATATATTTACCAACCCCTCGCACGAGCAGGATGTGACACAAGGTCAATTTTTTAAGCGGAGTTCAACAGATTTGAATTCAGAGTTTTCTTTCTCCTAGACCGGTTGCCTAACCAAGGTTAAAGAGCCCAGTCTGCCCTACTATTTACCCATAGCTGGAGGGAGAGTAGAATTCATACCTTTCCCAAGGGTATTAGCGCTAAGTGAAATGCAGTTACCACGTCCAGGATTTGAACTCGGGGCGACGATTCCATTTCCCATGACTTTATCCATTACACCACGCGCTTCCCCCGATATAAGTGGCAAATAATCGCCTGTGCAGTGTATGAAGCCTCGAACGGCATGAGGTGTAATTTACATAATGGCTAAGTGAACTGTAATAAAATCAGGCAGTTGTTCACACTGAAGCAGAATTTGGAGAGGTTAACCTACACGCGATTAGATTGTCTCAACCACCTGGCAAAAGGATTAGACATAACATTAAGAGGCGTGATAGTGACAGTACCGACGATGGAGAAAATAGAGTTTATTGCTCGTTTATTAAAGTTTGAAAAACGAGAAAGAAACGGTGTTTACTGAGAGTCTGTACCCCGTTATAGGATTATCCGGAGTTGGAAGTGCGTGATGTAATGGTTAGAGTCGTATGAAATGGACTCGTCGACCCGTGTCCAAATCCTGGACGAAGCTGCTGGTATTTCACTTAGCTCTAATACCCTTAGGAAAGGTATGAATCCAACTACTCTCCCTCCAGCTATAGGCAAATAGTAGGGCGGATTGGCCTCTTTAACGATGGAAAGGTAACCAGTCTAGGAGAAGGAAAACTCTGAATTCAAACCTGTTAAACACCGCTAAATAAATTGACTTTGTGTCGCATCCTGCTCAGTTGGTAAATATATATAAGATTATCCGAACTTTTTGTGCATTGGATTTTTTTTTCATAACCATAACTGCATCACTGTTTACGTCACAATACCCTCATGAATTGCATAAGTTTCAATTACATGATAATTCAATTATTACATATTCATTTGTTTTTCTCTTCCAGCAAGGAGTGTTTACCACAGAGGACGAAGATTTCTTCGTAGAGCCATTATGGAATCATACAAACAATGTAGAGCGGGAAGGATATCCCCATATTGTCTATAAGCGTTCGGCACTGAAGTTACCTGGAGATACACCTCACTGCGGGGTTAAAGGTAAGTGTTATATTTTCACATACAGATAAAATACGGACGACTGAATGATAATGCAAGACCAGGTTGTTGGAAAATTAACAAGGTTTTATTTAACACAGGTTAGAGAATGCTTCTATCCTAAAAGTGACTTAATTAGCTCAGCCGTGTTGTGCATGCGTCCTGACCACATGAACCCCAATCCAAAAGTGTCATGGAGGAAACCCCACTTTCGGGTTACCATCAACCCCCAACTAATCAAGGGAAATGAATGATAATGCAAGACCAGGTTATTGGAAAATTAACAAGGTTTTATTTAACACAGGGTATAGAATGCTTCTACTCTAAAAATGATTTAACTAGCTCAACCGTGCTGTGCACGTGCTTCCACTCACAACCAAACCCAATCCAAAAGTGTCATGGCGGAAACCCCACTTCCGGATTTCCAACAGTTCCCTACTGATCAAAGGGGAGCAAGTCAATTTTCGTTAGGTCTTCCTAACAGTAAGTCAACCTTGGACATTTAATTTTTTAACAAAGAAACCCGATTTGGTTGGTTGGTTGGTTGGATTTTACGGCATGTCAATCCTTGTTGGGTTATTTTATGCCGAAGACGTTTTGATTTATTCATTCTTGATGTTACAATGTTATTGGCCATCCTGTAGGTTTTAGCAAGAGCGCTTGTCCAGTGGAATTGGATCCTTGGTAATCCTCTGATAAAGAATCCTTTGGTTCTTCTGGTAAAGAGTCCTGAGTATTGCAAGTCCCTCAATGATTGCAAGTACAGCTGTGACAAGTATCAGTGTTTAAGTAGTGTATCAGCCACGCATTATTGGCCGGAGGATTAAACAACGTGACCTCGGCTAGTCTATAAATTCAGGTGGGGAATTGGAGCACACCTTATATACACAAAAATATTCCAACACCCATGTCATAATTGTTATCGTAGTAAGAAATGGACATGATGAGACGAGTCTCATTTTCTAGAACAGATTCTGGTTTGTGCACTTTGCATTTGGTAGCATGGTAAAATTAATGACGTTTTTAAGCAAGAGCGCTTGTCCAGTGGAATTGGATCCTTGGTAATCCCTTGGTAAAGAGTCCTGAGTATTGGTAATCGTCTGGTTATCCTGCGTGTTTTAAGTCCCTCCTCAATGACTGCAATTAGAATTATGGCCAGTGTGGGGGTTTAAGTAGTGTATCAGACATGCAGTATGGTTGGTGATTGGCGCAGTATTAATAATAAACCACGTGACTTAGGCTAGTCTATAAATTCAGGTGGGGAATTGGAGCATACCTTTTATATACAAAAATATTCCAACACATAGTTATTCTTTTTAAACTCATTTTTTAAAACACTTTTTTAAAAACCTCTTTTTAAAAATCTATTTAACCCATAGATGGACCCTAACAGGTACTACGACTCTGGGTCATGGTGTACCTGGGAGTAATATTGATAAAGGGGTAGTCTTATATATATATATATATATATATATATATATATATATATATATATATATATATATATATATATATCCAAAAGTCCAGAGAAGAAATCTTCCTTACGACACAAGAGTTTTTTTTAAAAAACCTGTCGCAGTTTGAGAGCTCAATTTATGCTTTTAATGTTAGAGTCACAGAGCCAATTTATAAGTCAAGCTTAGACTAAGCTCCCTGAAATAGACGATAAAGCAAAATCTCTAAGTCTTTTGTTATTCCTGTAATTATATATATATATATATATATATATAATATATATATATATATATATAATCCAAAAGTCCAGAGAAGAAATCTTCCTTACGACACAAGAGTCTTTTTAAAACCTGTCGCAGTTTGAGAGCTCAATTTATGCTCTTAATGTTAGAGTCACAGAGCCAATTTATAAGTCAAGCTTAGACTAAGCTCCCTGAAATAGACGATAAAGCAAAATCTCTAAGTCTTTTGTTATTCCTGTACTTATATATATATATATATATATATATATATATATATGGGTAGAGAATGGATAATAAAAAGTTAGTCTCGCAGATTCATTGATTGTTTTGGTCTCTCACAATTGATTTATAGCGGTGTTCGTGGTGTAGTGGTTAGAGTCGTAGGAAATGGACTAGTCGAGGCGAGTTCAAATCCTAGACGAGGCTGTTTGCATTTAATATAGTACTAACACACTTGGGAAAGGTATGCATCCAACTATTCCCCCTCAAGCTATGTGGAAATAGTCGGGTAGACTGGCCGCTTTAACCTTCGTAGGCAACCAGTCTAGGAGAAGGAAAACTCTGAAATCAAACCTGTTAAACTACACTAAAAATTGACCTTGTGTCACATCCTGCTTGAGTGGAGAGGTCGGTAAATACATACACAGTTGATTCATGTTTTAATCATGTATGCCACCAATGACTTTCCCTTCTCTTACTATTCAAATCCTAATTTTTAAATAACTGCCCTGATATGAATTAAATCTTCATAATTTTTGCACAAAAAGCAAGCTCTGCTGATAGTGAATGAGTATATATATTACTTTGCAAATAATTGTTTTATTCTCGTAGTTTCCTCCCGACATATATACATACACCTATCTCTTCTATCTTTTGGAAGTCCGTCGTAGACGACGATGACGTCACTCCATATCTTCAGTTGGGGACCTTCCACGTTAGTCCAAATCTGGGCTTGCAGATGTGGTCGCTCACATTCCAGGGGAAATTCCCATCTACATTTGGTTGTTCATGACGACGAAGACGTCGCCGCTTTGCAGTCATGTTTATCTCGATATTGAGCTACTTAGTTCACACACACACACACACACACACACACACACACACACACACACACACACAACTTTCCTTTAAATATATACTAGAAGCGGCTACCTGGCTACCTGGGTAGAGAAAAAAAAAGAAAAAAAGAGCGCTAATACCCTTGGGAAAGGTATGAATCCAATTCTCCCTCTAGTTATGGGCAAATAGCAGCGCAGACTGGGCTCTTTAAGAGAATTGGATTCATACCTTTCCCAAGGGTATTAGCGCTCTTTAACCTGGGCTAGGTAACCAGTCTAGGAGAAGGAAAACTCTGAATTCAAACCTGTTAAACTCCGCTCAAGAAATTGACCTTGTGTCACATCCTGCCCGTGCGGAGGGGTTGATATATATATATATATTAAGAAATTGAGCCGAAAACTTGAATGGATAGAAAAGAAACTTGTCAGGCACGAGATGTCTGTCAAATTCACAAACGAATGGTTTAGTTTTCATTTATTTGTTAGGGGAGAAGTCTGACAAGCAGGAAACAATATTTTACATTTTATCTCTTTTTTACATGCTTTAGAATTTAAATTTGTTATTGTTGCTGTCCTGAATATTGTTTTTCTTATGTGAGCATCTCATTTCATTCTCAGGAACACAGGTTTAGCTCAGTCGGTAGAGTATTCGGCTAGGAATCACAAGGTTCTTGGTTCGATACCGACCCTCGCTAACTCAGCGAATGAGTAGCACAGGGATCTGTGCGGTAAAGTGAGGAACTGATGGTAGGTGTGGCGCTCCACCTCAGATACTAAAATAATCTCCTTGGTCTAGTGCTAGTGAAAAGGGGATAGACTCCCTTGATGTCTGGCCGATACCGACTTTAGGCCGCCCCGACGACTTTACTTACTTACTACTCGCATAAATCCCCAAATGGGTTAAAAGGGGCTCCTTAGCCTTGGTCGGCAACCCATAAAAGTCAAGGAAAAGTTCGACACAATTTTGAAAATGCATATTCTGAGTTAAAAATAAATAAATAAAAATAAATAAATACAAATAAAAAATTCCGGCTCCGAACATGAACGTTCGTTTGTACCCCTCCTGTTTGTAACGGTTTACTTATTCCGTCTCTCCATCATAAATATTTCGCTCTTGATGAAGACCGCTTTATTAAAAGGTCGAAACAGATTTCTGTCAGCGAACTATAACATCATTTGTTTGTTTTTTCTAAAAATGTTTAATTCATACTGTCGGATTCACTTACATTTACTTTTCATATATATATATATATATATATATATATATATATATATATATATATATACATACTAGCAAATATATGCACCCTCCGGGTGCAAGTATTTAAATTTTAATGTAATGAAATATCGTATTAAATTAGAAAGTCTAATAAGAATGCAGATAAAAAGATTTGAAAGAGAGTGGGGGTATAATAGAAAAATAGAAATGAAACTTACTCTTCCATCACTGCCGTCTTTCATTGCTGAATTTTACTTATTTAACTATTTAGTTAAATTAGGAAATAAAGAATAAAATTACACTTATTTTTTCTTGTTAATGGATTTCCTTTAAGATTCATTGGAGAGATTTTTGCTTATATTCATTAAAATAAAACCAAACAATTAGAAATCAATAATACTAAGCACATATTTAATAAAATCACATTTTTAATATCAATATGCAAATTAACCTTCCCGTTCACACTGCAAACCGCTATTTTTTGTATATATAAATACAATAGCATGTTATTAGTATGTAGATATGGTCAACAGTGGCTTCGGCCTCTGGACCATTGCTATAATTAACGGCGTCGATCCCAGGGGGCCATCCCCCCAGGCAACACCTGCCCCCTTGATTTAAAGGGGCAGGGCTGGGTTTATTGCCCAGCGCCTGAAGCGCCCCCCTTGAGGGGGAATGACGACGGGATCGACGCAATTTTTCACCTGCCACTCCATGAGCTTCGGCTTGTGGGTGGTCCCACGTTAATAGGGACTTTGTGCCTGACCCGTACAAGTGGGGTACGCGGTAAATATCATGTAGATATGGACAACACTAATAAAAAGGTGAAGCAATTTTATTAATAATTGAGGTTTAAATATAAATAAAATCATGGAGAATGTGATGAAAATAACTATGTTAATTGTGACTCGATTAGTAATATAGTTTCGGTTACAGACAGAAAACACACAATCTCCATTATAATAAGATAGTTTCGGTTACAGACAGAAAAAACACACAATCTCCATTATAATAAGATAGTTTCGGTTACAGACAGAAAAAACACACATCTCCATTATAATAAGATAGTTTCGGTTACAGACAGAAAAACACACAATCTCCATTATAATAAGATAGTTTCGGTTACAGACAGAAAAACACACAATCTCCATTATAATAAGATATTATATATATACACATACAGAGAGAGATTTTGTCGGTTTTATTTTAGCCTATTTGGATTTGTTGTGTTTTGGTTGTTTTGGTGTATGTGTGTCAAGTGTTGTTTCCTGGGCAAAGTGTGTAATTTTGTCTTTCTATTGTTTCCATAATTACAAAGATGAACAAAAGTCATTAGACAAATAGGAATATTTCTTTTATGTTATTTATTATTTTTACCTAGTTTCGATCTTAGGTCATCGTCAGGAGAAAAGGTTTTTTTTTGTGATAAGCGGCATATCCATTTGTTCAGTGAAAACATTTTCAAAATTTTTTTTTCAAACTGTTAAGTTTCTGACCGCCATCCTTGGCCAGTTGTAAAGGACTTAAAGTAAGTAAGTAAGTCCTGCAGTATAGAATCCTTTGGTAAGTGAATAAGTCCTGAGTTTATGGAATCCTACCTAGTTTCAAAGGTCCAGTGATATAATCCTATATTCCGTCGTCCACGAAGGTTCAAAGTAATTGAGTGCAGTTAAGATCCGAACAGCCTGTATAAATATTATAACAGCAGCAGCAGAGTACTGCCAGTGATTGGCCAAGAATTTGGTCACATGATTATCGCCGAGTCTATAAGTAAGAGTAGGCATCTAGGACACACTTTATATACAGAAAAGTCAACACAAACTTACTTTTATCTATATTATAAAAGATATCTGGTTATATATTTCACTTTAATCTTATAATCTGCATTTATCTTTCTTGTCTTGTAAGTCTATGTTTCTGTAGTCGGCGTATTTCTTTTTACAGTAGCTTCTTCTGTGTCTAAGTGGCCCTTTTTTTTTTTTTTTACTTCTGTGTCGCACTTTCTTTATTCTGTGTCGCACTTTCTTCATTTTGTGTCGCACTTTCTTCGTGACATGTTGACCTTTTTGTCTTATAGTTATTTACTAAGCTTAGCTTAGATGTGGCACAAGGCCAGAAGTATGGGGCGCCCAATGAGAATCGAACTCACTAACAATGGTCTGCAAATCTAATTTGCTAACCATTACACCACGTGAGGCACCCTACTTTTTTGTCTTATAGTTATTTACTAAGCTTAGCTTAGATGTGGCACAAGGCCAGAAGTATGGGGCGCCCAATGAGAATCGAACTCACTAACAATGGTCTGCAAATCTTATTTGCTAACCATTACACCACGTGAGGCGCCCTACTTTTTTGTCTTATAAGGTGTGTGCCTGATGCCCACTCATATATATAGACTCGCTGAGAACCATGTGATCAACCTCTTGGCCAATCACTGGCAGTACTCTGCTGCTGAAATAATACTTAAACTGAGCATACTGAGCATACTGGCCATACTTGCTTTGAACCCTCACTGGACGACGGACATAGGATTGTATCACTGGACCTTTACCAATACGCAGGATAGGACTTATACGCAGGATAGGACTTATACACTTACCAAAGGATTCCATAACTCAGGACTTATTTACTTAAGCCCTTTTCAACTGGCCAAGGATGGCATTTAAAAACTTTACAGGTTATGGGCCCAGATACGCTCGGATCTTATTCAATTGTGACGAGTCGAGTTACGAAATTTGGGAGACAAAGTTCCATGGGTATCTGAGAACCCTTCAGTTGCATGACATAATCAATGTACCATCGGACCAACCGGAGGACTGAGCATACTGGCCATAACTCTTTGACTACGGACATAGGATTGAAACACTGGACCTTTACAATACGCAGAATAGGACTTATACGCAGGATAGGACTAATTCACTTACCAAAGGATTCCATAACTCAGGACTTATTTACTTACTTTAAGCCCTTTTCAACTGGCAAAGGATGGCATTTAAAAACTTAACAGGTTACGGGCCAAGGTAGTCTAGGATCTTCTTCGATGGCGACGAGTTACGAAATTTGGGAGACATTGTTCCATGTGTATCTGAGAACCCTTCAGTTGCATAATCAATGCACCATCGGACCAACCGGAGGACCCAATTTTCGTAGACAAAAATCTAACAATATATGCAAAATTAATCCAGTGCTTGGATGACCGGAGTCTCTCACTCGTAATGCTATTGTGGGGATTCAAAGGTTATGACAAAGTCATAACTCGTTGAAACGCAAACAAACTCCGACACAGGTTGAGGGACAAAACATTTTATATAACAGCACATGAATAAACAAGATACATAAACAATGGAAGATAGAATAGTGTACATAAACATACATACATAAAAGTCACTGACAAGATAATATAAAAAGTACACATTATATAAAAGGTACAGACATGAGACTAAGAATAGTCCATGCTGTATAAATCACTTACAGTGACAAGTAGCCGGCGTTGAGGGCCGAAGCCCCAACGAGAAGGGAATGACAATTGTCTAACCCATGTGGTCTCGTAGCGAGGAAAGAGGAAGAGATATTCGAATCAGCCGCTTAAATACAAGAGGCCCCTAGCGGGAACCAGCGACATTAAACGGGCAGACAACTCCCCAGGCAAATACGAAAATAACCCCTACACTATCTATCGTCGATGTCTGGTTCTGACTTCCTAGCTGTTTCTCTTGTTCCGGGCGGTTTTTCTTCATCTCAAGATGCTGGTTAAGACATCTTGTGTTGTCGTTTGGTTTAAAGTAACTATTCCCTTTTTAATGATAATAACGACGGCTATTACACCATCTTTTGTATATATTGATGAAGGAAAAGAAAAAAGCAATGATTGTCGCGCAGTTCCAGACGATATATTTCTTTCAAGCCGTAGCCGTATCAGTGATATTGTACGGCTACACTGTTGGAGTCAAACGAAGTTCTTAGAGAATAACTTTAAGTTTCATGCTTTTTAAAATCTCAGAGTTTTTTTAAAATCTCAACCATTTGACTCATCTGAAGATTGTGTAAGCATGAAACTTAAAGTTATGAGTTTAAATCATCCATAATATCATTACTATTGATTATATATATATATATATATAATATATATATATATATCTATCTAAAACCAGATTGGGCGTGTAAGCGGCCTATATGTTTATATCAGTATATTCTCTTTCCAAATTTGGTCATGTAGATGGTATGGAGGTAAGAACTCCAACTGACGACAGATCGGTCGAGATACAATCCCTGAAACAGCCTGTATGTATAGCCGCAGTAAAGTAATATATTTTAAAAATATTTTGTTCTCATATATATATATATATATATATATATATATATAGACGATATATTTCTTCCAAGCCGTAAAAGTATCTGTTGGAGTCTAACGAAGCTCTTAGAGAATAAGTTAGATAGGATCTATACAAGGATGCTGCATGCGGCCTTGAACAATTCCTGGAAGTAGATCACCACAAAGAAAGCAGCCGTACATCCACTTGCCTCATATCATACAAACTATCCGAGTAATACGAACAAAATCTGTTTCGACCAATATGAAGCGGTCTTTATCAAAGCAACTATGTGTAAAAGGAAAGACGAAATAAATAGATCATTAATCACGAGGCACAGAACACTCTCGATCAGGGCCGGAATTTTCAAAAAAAAATTTAAAATGCGTATTCTATGTTAAAAATAAAACAAATTTTATTTTTAAAAATTAGAAGCATTTTTACCATTAAAAAAAGGCTCAAAGAGTTTAAAGTAAAAGTGTATATAAATATTGTACTGTTGTATTATATATATATATATATATATATATATATATGTGTGTGTGTGGTGTGTGTGTATGTGTGTGTGTGTGTGTGTGTGTGTGGAGAAAAGTAGACAAACACGGGATGTTATGGAAACTGGATGTTTATTGTCGACGATGCAACGTTTCTGTCATTTAGACCTTCTTCAGGACTCGAATATAGTTATTGCTTCAATGATGGACATTTTCAAAATGGTGAAATAGTAGTTTGTCAGTAGGGTAGGAGTGATTGGGGTTGGGTAGTGGATTTTCTTCTCTCTAGATGGGGAGTGTTTATATGGTGATGCAGGTGTTGGTCCAGAATGTTGGATGATGGGGATTGGTCAAGATGAATGAGTATGTGTATGGTGTATGTCTGTTTAATTGTCTTTTATATATATGTGTGTTTGGGAACTGGATTTGTCATTAGTTGTATATATGTGATTTTTTTTTTGTCTGTTAATATTTATCTTTATGTCTATTTATCCGTCTGTCTATCTATCTATCTATCTATTTAGCTTGAATGTGTTCATGTCTATCAATCCATCTGTCTTATCTGTCTTTGATATGTTATTCACTATCTGTGTGTCTGTTCATTTATTTTTGAACTTTATGTCTATCTATTTATCTATTTTTATTTTCATTCGGTTAGTATATGTGTGAAGTGGGGTGGTGGTGGTAAGATATATATATATATATATATATATATATATATATTATATATATATATATAAAGTTTTTTCTTTATAGTATCATTGAAGCATTGTGTGTATGTGTAATATAAAGATTTGAAGGCAATTTACAATGCAATATGTGTTGAATTGAACCCCGTACAAGTGGGGTACGCGGTAAATATCAAGTGATATGGACAACACTAATAAAAAGGTGAAGCATTTTTATTAATAATTGAGGTTTAAAGTATAAATAAAATCATGGGAGTGATGAAAATAACTATTTAATTGTGACTCGATTAGTAATATAGTTTCGGTTACAGACAGAAAAACACACAATCTCCATTATAATAAGATAGTTTCGGTTACAGACAGAAAAAAACACACAATCTCATTTAATAAGATAGTTTCCGGTTACAGACAGAAAAACACACAATCTCCATTATAATAAGATAGTTTCGGTTACAGACAGAAAAAACACACAATCTCCATTATAATTAAGATAGTTTCGGTTACAGACAGAAAAACACACAATCTCCATTATAATAGATATATATATATACACATACAGAAGAAGATTTGTCGGTTTTATTTTAGCCTATTTGTTGTTTGTGTTTTGGTTGTTTTGGTGTATGTGTGTCAAGTGTTGTTTCCTGCCAAAGTGGTAATTGTCTTTCTATTGTTTCCATAATTACAAAGATGAACAAAAGTCATTAGACAAATAGGAATATTTTCTTTTATGTTATTTATTATTTTTACCTAGTTTCGATCTTAGGTCATGCGTCAGGAGAAAAAGGTTTTTTTTTGTGATAAGCGGCATATCCATTTGTTCAGTGAAACATTTTTCAAATTTTTTTTCAAACTGTTAAGTTTCTGACCGCCATCCTTGGCCAGTGTAAGGACTTAAAGTAAGTAAGTAAGTCCTGCAGTATAGAATCCTTGGTAAGTGAATAAGTCCTGAGTTTTATGGAATCCTACCTAGTTTCAAAGGTCCAGTGATATAATCCTATATTCGTCGTCCACGAAGGTTCAAAGTAATTGAGTGCAGTTAAGATCCGAACAGCCTGTATAAATATTATAACAGCAGCAGCAGAGTACTGCCAGTGATTGGCCAAGAATTTGGTCACATGATTATCGCCGAGTCTATAAGTAAGAGTAGGCATCTAGGACACACTTTATATACAGAAAAGTCAACACAAACTTACTTTTATCTATATTATAAAAGATATCTGGTTATATATTTCACTTTAATCTTATAATCTGCATTTATACTTTCTTGTCTTGTAAGTCTATGTTTCTGTAGTCGGCGTATTTCTATTTTACAGTAGCTTCTTCTGTGTCTAAGTGGCCCTTTTTTTTTTTTTTTACTTCTGTGTCGCACTTTCTTTATTCTGTGTCGCACTTTCTTCATTTGTGTCGCACTTTCTTCGTGACATGTTGACCTTTTTGTCTTATAGTTAATTTACTAAGCTTAGCTTAGATGTGGCACAAGGCCGAAGTATGGGGCGCCCAATGAGAATCGAACTCACTAACAATGGTCTGCAAATCTAATTTGCTAACCATTACACCACGTGAGGCACCCTACTTTTTTGTCTATATTATTTACTAAGCTTAGCTTAGATGTGGCACAAGGCCAGAAGTATGGGGCGCCAACAATGAGAATCGAACTCACTAACAATGGTCTGCAAATCTTTATTTGCTAACCATTACACCACGTGAGGCGCCCTACTTTTTTGTCTTATAAGGTGTGTGCCTGATGCCCACTCATATAATATAGACTCGCTGAGAACCATGTGATCAACCTCTTGGCCAATCACGCAGTAACTCTGCTGCTGAAATAATACTTAAACTGAGCATACTGAGCATACTGGCCATACTTGCTTTGAACCCTCACTGGACGACGGACATAGGATTGTATCACTGGACCTTTACCAATACGCAGGATAGGACTTATACGCAGGATAGGACTTATACACTTACCAAAGGATTCCATAACTCAGGACTTATTTACTTACGCCTTTTCAACTGGCCAAGGATGGCATTTAAAAACTTTACAGGTTATGGGCCCAGATACGCTCGGATCTTATTCAATTGTGACGAGTCGAGTTACGAAATTTTGGGAGACAAAGTTCCATGGGTATCTGAGAACCCTTCAGTTGCATGACATAATCATGTACCATCGGACCCAACCGGAGGACTGAGCATACTGGCCATAACTCTTTGACTACGGACATAGATTGAAACACTGACCTTTACAATACGCAGAATAGGACTTATACGCAGGATAGGACTAATTCACTTACCAAAGGATTCCATAACTCAGGACTTATTTACTTACTTTAAGCCCTTTTCAACTGGCAAAGGATGGCATTTAAAAACTTAACAGGTTACGGGCCAAGGTAGTCTAGGATCTTCTTCGATGGCGACGAGTTACGAAATTTGGGAAGACATTGTTCCATGTGTATCTGAGAACCCTTCAGTTGCATAATCAATGCACCATCGGACCACAAGGAGATGGCCGCTTTAACCTCGAGCAACCAAGTCTAGAGAAGGAAAACTCGAACAAACTGTTAAACTACACTAAAAATGACCTTGTTCATCCGCTTGGAGAGGTCGGTAAATAACATACACAGTTATCATGTTTTAATCATGTATGCCACCAATGACTTTCCCTTCTCTTACTATTCAAATCCAATTTTAAATAACTGCCCTGATATGAATTAAATCTTCATAATTTTTGCACAAAAAAGCAAGCTCTGCTGATAGTGAATGAGTATATATATTTACTTTGCAAATAATTGTTTATTCTCGTAGTTTCCTCCGACATATATACATACACCTATCTCTTCTATCTTTTGGAAGTCCGTCGTAGACGACGAGACGTCACTCCATATCTTCAGTTGGGACCTTCCACGTTAGTCCAAATCTGGGCTTGCAGATGTGGTCCGCTCACATTCCAGGGAAATCCCATCTACATTTGGTTGTTCATGACGACGAAGACGTCGCCGCTTTGCAGTCATGTTTATCTCGATATTGAGCTACTTAGTTCACACACACACACACACACACACACACCACACACCACACACACACACAACCTTTCCTTAAATATATACTAGAAGCGGCTACCTGGCTACCTGGTAGGGAGAAAAAAAAAAGAAAAAAAGAGGCGCTAATACCCTTGGGAAAGGTATGAATCCAATTCTCCCTCTAGTTATGGGCAAATAGCAGCGCAGACTGGGCTCTTTTAAGAGAATTGGATTCATACCTTTCCCAAGGGTATTAGCGCTCTTTAACCGGGCTAGGTAACCAGTCTAGGAGAAGGAAAACTCTGAATTCAAACCTGTTAAACTCCGCTCAAGAAATTACCTTGTGTACATCCTGCCCGTGCGGAGGGGTTGATATATATATATATTAAAAATTGAGCCGAAAACTTGAATGGATAGAAAGAAACTTGTCAGCACGAGATGTCTGTCAAATTCACAAACGAATGGTTTAGTTTTCATTATTTGTTAGGGGAGAAGTCTGACAAGCAGGAAACAATATTTTTACATTTTATCTCTTTTTTACATGCTTTAGAATTTAAATTTTTATTGTTGCTGTCTGAATATTGTTTTCTTATTGAGCATCTCATTTCATTCTCAGGAAACACAGGTTTAGCTCAGTCGGTAGAGTATTCGGCTAGGAATCACAAGGTTCTTGGTTCGATACCGACCCTCGCTAACTCAGCGAATGAGTAGCACAGGGATCTGTGCGGTAAAGTGAGGAACTGATGGTAGGTGTGGCGCTCCACCTCAGATACTAAAATAATCTCCTTGGTCTAGTGCTAGTGAAAAGGGATAGACTCCTTGATGTCTGGCCGATACCGACTTTAGGCCGCCCCGACGACTTTACTTACTTACTACTCGCATAAATCCCCAAATGGGTTAAAAGGGGCTCCTTAGCCTTGGTCGGCAACCCATAAAAGTCAAGGAAAAGTTCGACACAATTTGAAAATGCATATTCTGAGTTAAAAATAAATAAATAAAAAATAAATAAATACAAATAAAAAATTCCGGCTCCGAACCATGAACGTTTCGTTTGTACCCCTCCTGTTTGTAACGGTTTACTTATTCCGTCTCTCCATCATAAATATTTCGCTCTTGATGAAGACCGCTTTATTAAAAGGTCGAAAAGATTTCTGTCAGCGAACTATAACATCATTTGTTTGTTTTTTCTAAAATGTTAATTCATACTGTCGGATTCACTTACATTTACTTTTCATATATATATAATATATAATATATATATATATATAATATATATATATATACATACTAGCAATAATATGCACCCTCCGGGTGCAAGTATTTAAATTTTAATGTAATGAAATATCGTATTAAATTAGAAAGTCTAAAAGAATGCAGATAAAAAGATTTGAAAGAGAGTGGGGGATAATAGAAAAATAGAAATGAAACTTACTCTTCCATCACTGCCGTCTTTCATTGCTGAATTTACTTATTTAACTATTTAGTTAAATTAGAAATAAAGAATAAAATTACACTTATTTTTCTTGTTAATGGGATTTCCTTTAAGATTCATTGGAAGATTTTTGCTTATTCATTAAAAAAAACCAAACAATTAGAAATCAATAATACTAAGCACATATTTAATAAAATCACATTTTTAATATCAAATATGCAAATTAACCTTCCCGTTCACACTGCAAACCGCTATTTTTTGTATATATAAATACAATAGCATGTATTAGTATGTAGATATGGTCAACAGTGGCTCGGCCTCTGGACCATTGCTATAATTAACGGCGTCGATCCCAGGGGGCCATCCCCCCAGGCAACACCTGCCCCTTGATTTAAAGGGGCAGGGCTGGGTTTATTGCCCAGCGCCTGAAGCGCCCCCCTTGAGGGGAATGACGACGGGATCGACGCAATTTTCACCTGCCACTCCATGAGCTTCGGCTTGTGGTGGTCCCACGTTAATAGGGACTTTGTGCCTGACCCGTACAAGTGGGTACGCGGTAAATATCATGTAGATATGGACAACACATAAAAAGGTGAAGCAATTTTATTAATAATTGAGGTTTAAATATAAATAAAATCATGGAGAATGTGATGAAATAACTATGTTAATTGTGACTCGATTAGTAATATAGTTTCGGTTACAGACAGAAAAACACACAATCTCCATTATAATAAGATAGTTTCGGTTACAGACAGAAAAAACACACAATCTCCATTATAATAAGATAGTTTCGGTTACAGACAAAAAACACACAATCTCCATTATAAAAGATAGTTTCGGTTACAGACAGAAAAAACACACAATCTCCATTATAATAAGATAGTTTCGGTTACAGACAGAAAAACACACAATCTCCATTATAATAGATATATATATATACACATACAGAGAGAGATTTTGTCGGTTTTTATTTTAGCCTATTTGATTTGTTGTGTTTTGGTTGTTTTGGTGTATGTGTGTCAAGTGTTGTTTCCTGGGCAAAGTGTGTAATTTTGTCTTTCTATTGTTTCCATAATTACAAAGATGAACAAAAGTCATTAGACAAATAGGAATATTTCTTTTATGTATTTATATTTTTACCTAGTTTCGATCTTAGGTCATCGTCAGGAGAAAAGGTTTTTTTTTTTGTGATAAGCGGCATATCCATTTGTTCAGTGAAAACATTTTCAAATTTTTTTTCAAAAACTGTTAAGTTTCTGACCGCCAATCCTTGGCCAGTTGTAAAGGACTTAAAGTAAGTAAGTAAGTCCTGCAGTATAGAATCCTTTGGTAAGTGAATAAGTCCTGAGTTTATGAATCCTACCTAGTTTCAAAGGTCCAGTGATATAATCCTATATTCCGTCGTCCACGAAGGTTCAAAGTAATTGAGTGCAGTTAAGATCCGAACAGCCTGTATAAATATTATAACAGCACAGCAGAGTACTGCCAGTGATTGGCCAAGAATTTGGTCACATGATTATCGCCGAGTCTAAAGTAAGAGTAGGCATCTAGGACACACTTTATATACAGAAAAGTCAACACAAACTTACTTTTATCTATATTAAAAAGATATCTGGTTATATATTCACTTTAATCTTATAATCTGCATTTATCTTTCTTGTCTTGTAAGTCTATGTTTCTGTAGTCGGCGTATTTCTTTTTACAGTAGCTTCTTCTGTGTCTAAGTGGCCCTTTTTTTTTTTTTTACTTCTGTGTCGCACTTTCTTTATTCTGTGTCGCACTTTCTTCATTTTGTGTCGCACTTTCTTCGTGACATGTTGACCTTTTGTCTTATAGTTATTTACTAAGCTTAGCTTAGATGTGGCACAAGGCCAGAAGTATGGGCGCCCAATGAGAATCGAACTCACTAACAATGGTCTGCAAATCTAATTTGCTAACCATTACACCACGTGAGGCACCCTACTTTTTTGTCTTATAGTTATTTACTAAGCTTAGCTTAGATGTGGCACAAGGCCAGAAGTATGGGGCGCCCAATGAGAATCGAACTCACTAACAATGGTCTGCAAATCTTATTTGCTAACCATTACACCACGTGAGGCGCCCTACTTTTTTTGTCTTATAAGGTGTGTGCCTGATGCCCACTCATATATATAGACTCGCTGAGAACCATGTGATCAACCTCTTGGCCAATCACTGGCAGTACTCTGCTGCTGAAATAATACTTAAACTGAGCATACTGAGCATACTGGCCATACTTGCTTTGAACCTCACTGGACGACGGACATAGGATTGTATCACTGGACCTTTACCAATACGCAGGATAGGACTTATACGCAGGATAGGATATAACACTTACCAAAGGATTCCATAACTCAGGACTTATTTACTTAAGCCCTTTTCAACTGGCCAAGGATGGCATTTAAAAACTTTACAGGTTATGGCCCAGATACGCTCGGATCTTATTCAATTGTGACGAGTCGAGTTACGAAATTTGGGAGACAAAGTTCCATGGGTATCTGAGAACCCTTCAGTTGCATGACATAATCAATGTACCATCGGACCAACCGGAGGACTGAGCATACTGGCCATAACTCTTTGACTACGGACATAGGATTGAAACACTGGACCTTTACAATACGCAGAATAGGACTTATACGCAGGATAGGACTAATTCACTTACCAAAGGATTCCATAACTCAGGACTTATTTACTTACTTTAAGCCCTTTTCAACTGGCAAAGGATGGCATTTAAAAACTTAACAGGTTACGGGCCAAGGTAGTCTAGGATCTTCTTCGATGGCGACGAGTTACGAAATTTGGGAGACATTGTTCCATGTGTATCTGAGAACCCTTCAGTTGCATAATCAATGCACCATCGGACCAACCGGAGGACCCAATTTTCGTAGACAAAAATCTAACAATATATGCAAAATTAATCCAGTGCTTGGATGACCGGAGTCTCTCACTCGTAATGCTATTGTGGGGATTCAAAGGTTATGACAAAGTCATAACTCGTTGAAACGCAAACAAACTCCGACACAGGTTGAGGGACAAAACATTTTATATAACAGCACATGAATAAACAAGATACATAAACAATGGAAGATAGAATAGTGTACATAAACATACATACATAAAAGTCACTGACAAGATAATATAAAAGTACACATTATATAAAGGTACAGACATGAGACTAAGAATAGTCCATGCTGTATAAATCACTTACAGTGACAAGTAGCCGGCGTTGAGGGCCGAAGCCCCAACGAGAAGGGAATGACAATTGTCTAACCCATGTGGTCTCGTAGCGAGGAAAGAGGAAGAGATATTCGAATCAGCCGCTTAAATACAAGAGGCCCCTAGCGGGAACCAGCGACATTAAACGGGCAGACAACTCCCCAGGCAAATACGAAAATAACCCCTACACTATCTATCGTCGATGTCTGGTTCTGACTTCCTAGCTGTTCTCTTTGTTCCGGGCGGTTTTTTCTTCATCTCAAGATGCTGGTTAAGACATCTTGTGTTGTCGTTTGGTTTAAAGTAACTATTCCCTTTTTAATGATAATAACGACGGCTATTACACCATCTTTTGTATATTGATGAAGGAAAAGAAAAAAGCAATGATTGTCGCGCAGTTCCAGACGATATATTTCTTTCAAGCCGTAGCCGTATCAGTGATATTGTACGGCTACACCTGTTGGAGTCAAACGAAGTTCTTAGAGAATAACTTTAAGTTTCATGCTTTTTAAAATCTCAGAGTTTTTTTAAAATCTCAACCATTTGACTCATCTGAAGATTGTGTAAGCATGAAACTTAAAGTTATGAGTTTAAATCATCCATAATATCATTACTATTGATTATATATATATATATATATATATATATATATATATATCTATCTAAAACCAGATTGGGCGGTGTAAGCGGCCTATATGTTTATATCAGTATATTCTCTTTCCCAAATTTGGTCATGTAGATGGTATGGAGGTAAGAACTCCAACTGACGACAGATCGGTCGAGATACAATCCCTGAAACAGCCTGTATGTATAGCCGCAGTAAAGTAATATATTTTAAAAATATTTTGTTCTCATATAATATATATATATATATATTATTATATAGACGATATATTTCTTCCAAGCCGTAAAAAGTATCTGTTGGAGTCTAACGAAGCTCTTAGAGAATAAGTTAGATAGGATCTATACAAGGATGCTGCATGCGGCCTTGAACAATTCCTGGAAGTAGATCACCACAAGAAAGCAGCCGTACATCCACTTGCCTCATATCATACAAACTATCCGAGTAATACGAACAAAATCTGTTTCGACCATATGAAGCGGTCTTTATCAAAGCAACTATGTGTAAAAGGAAAGACGAAATAAATAGATCATTAATCACGAGGCACAGAACACTCTCGATCAGGGCCGGAATTTTCAAAAAAAAATTTAAAATGCGTATTCTATGTTAAAAATAAAACAAATTTTATTTTTAAAAATTAGAAGCATTTTTACCATTAAAAAAAGGCTCAAAAGAGTTTAAAGTAAAAGTGTATATAAATATTGTACTGTTGTATATATATATATATATATATATATATATATATGTGTGTGTGTGTGTGTGTGTATGTGTGTGTGTGTGTGTGTGTGTGTGGAGAAAAGTAGACAAACACGGGATGTTATGGAAACTGGATGTTTATTGTCGACGATGCAACGTTTCTGTCATTTAGACCTTCTTCAGGACTCGAATATAGTTATTGCTTCAATGATGGACATTTTCAAAATGGTGAAAATAGTAGTTTGTCAGTAGGGGTAGGAGTGATTGGGGTTGGGTAGTGGATTTTCTTCTCTCTAGATGGGGAGTGTTTATATGGTGATGCAGGTGTTGGTCCAGAATGTTGGATGATGGGGATTGGTCAAGATGAATGAGTATGTGTATGTGTGTATGTCTGTTTTAATTGTCTTTTATATATATGTGTGTTTGGGAACTGGATTTGTCATTAGTTGTATATATGTGATTTTTTTTTGTCTGTTAATATTTATCTTTATGTCTATTTATCCGTCTGTCTATCTATCTATCTATCTATTTAGCTTGAATGTGTTCATGTCTATCAATCCATCTGTCTTATCTGTCTTTGATATGTTATTCACTATCTGTGTGTCTGTTCATTTTTTTGAACTTTATGTCTATCTATTTATCTATTTTTATTTTCATTCGTTAGTATATGTGTGAAGTGGGGTGGTGGTAAGATATATATATATATATATATATATATATATATATATATATATAAAGTTTTTTTCTTTATAGTATCATTGAAGCATTGTGTATGTGTAATATAAAGATTTTGAAGGCAATTTACAATGCAATATGTGTTGAATTTATTTAACTTTTTTTTTTTTTTCAAAACTAAATATTTTCGGAAGTAAAATTCCATCTTCAGAGTTATTGAAAGTTGAAAGTATTGAAAGTACTAGGTGATTTTTTATAGTACTTATCCCACGGCGATATTGTAATCTTCTGTTGTTTAAGAAGTTGATGAACGCCGTATATTTGAATTTTTTTTCCGTGGGATAAGTACTATAAAAAAAATCACCTAGTACTTTCAATACTTTCAACTTTCAATAACTCTGAAGATGGAATTTTACTTCCGAAAATATTTAGTTTTGAAAAAAAAAAAAAACAAAAGTTAAATAAATTCAACACATATTGCATTGTAAATTGCCTTCAAAATCTTATATATATATATATATATATATATATATATATATAATATATATATATATATATATATATCTTTGTGTGTATGTAAATCAAGCATTTTAACTCAGCTGTCAAGTTTTTGTTTTATATTTACACCAGCCGGCCGTTTTGGTTTCGACTTCTTTGTTTAAAGTCATTCTTGTTGAAAAAAAAAGTAGTGGTACTATTTAACCTATAGCAGGGGGACGACGAGGTTTATACATTTCCCACAGTATTAGTTAACGTAATAGCGCGACTGGACATGGACTCACCAATGTAGGCCGACCAGCAAAAACTACATCAATCAACTGTGGATTATCTATGCTGCGCGGAGGACCTCCCTGCTGCGATGAATGACAGGGAAGATTACTACGATATTGCAACCCAAAACTTCTACACCCGACCAGTGTTGATATACATACACCCTCCACACACTCACAAACACACACACACACACATTATATATATATAAATTATATATATATATATACATATATATATGATATGTATATATATATATATATATATATATATATATATACATATATGGGGATAAAAAGAGGAATTCAATCCGACAGTATGTGGAGAAAGTAATAATATTTCTTCACACTTGTCATCAACAGCTATAGGGACCCCACCCCCAACCCCCCCAAAAAACACCCCCCCCAAAAAAAAAAAAAACCCAACACGAAACCATAAACAAATAAATAATAAAATGAATAAATAAACACACGAATAATAAAATCCACTCTACCATTTCTTTACACTCGTCTAAAAGAACTGAATCCTTCAATACAAGAACTCAACCGTGTCCTGAAGAAGGTATAGTAAACCGAAACATTATAACGTCGACATCCCTATTATATATACATATATATTACGCAATATATATACGGTCAGTCTGAGTTCGACCCTAGCCAAAGATAGCTGTGTCTAGCCACACTGAAGAGGCGGGAAAATAAATAATAAAATAAAAAAATAAACACACGAATAATAAAATTCACTCTACCATTTCTTACTCATATACGACTCACACCCCTACCTCCACCAATCCCAGCGTCTAGTGTACACAGTCGAGCACCTTTCCACCCCAAATCACCCCAGTTCCACTCCACGAACCCATAAACACCATCACCACCGCAACACCACACACACACATTCCTACTACTATCCAAAACATTCACCGTGTCTTGAAGAAGGTATAATAGACCGAAAACATTATAACGTCGACATTCCTACCCATAGTAAACATCTATCCAGTACATCATCCCGCGTGTCTCTCTCTCTCTCTTTCTCTCTCTCTCTCTCTCTCTCTCTCTCTCTCTATATATATATATATATATATATATATATATATATATATGAGAAGTAAACAAAACAAACAATGTGTTTTTGATATGGCTTTATTTAGCCGACAATTTTTGGGAGAATATGTGCTTAATTGAAGTCGTACCTAATTTTTGAAAATTAATTAATTGATAATTATTGAATTAGGCGGGCATACCTTTTCGAATGTAAGGCTAAACAAATCGAGAAAAATCAATCTCTGTATGTACATTTCGGCCTATTAGGCCTCATCAGCAGAGCTATAGACAGGAAGACCGCTTTGTGTATGATTCGAACCCTGGCTATATATATATATATATATATATATATATATATATATATATATATATATATATATATATATATATACTCATCCCTCCGCATGAGCAGGATGGTAATAAAAGTCAATTTCTTAAGTGGAGATTAACAGAGCTTTCCTCCTAGACAAGTTGTCTAACAAGGTTAAAGAGCTCAGTCTGCCCTACTATTTACCCATAGCTAGCGAGAGAGTAGTTGGATGCATATCTTTTTCAAGGTATTAGTTCTATGTGAAATGCAAACAGCCTCCTTCAGGATTTGAACTCTCGTCGACGAGTCCATTTCCTATTACTCTAATCATTACACCACACGCCGAAAAAAAAATTGGTGTTACTGTTACTGTGCTAAAAATAGATTCGCGCGTTAAATATAGAAGAATTGACGATAGAAAGAAAGAAGAGAGGAATAAAGGAAAGAAAGAAAGAACGAAAGAAGAGAGAAGTTGACGATAGAAAAAGAAAGAAAGAAAAGACGTTGACAAAATCATGAAAGTGAGAAAGAAATAAAAGAAATGAAAAAGATGAAAGAACGAAGGAAAGGCGTGAGTTGACAAAGACATAAGTTTCTGATATTGAAACTGATGGTGATGTGGTTTTCGGCTTCATTATCGTCGTGTAATGTGTCGCAAGCGAATTTTGCAGAGCTATTACTACCGAATGGTGATTTCGTTATGCGCTGGATTTTCCATACTTGCGACCTTGTGTCACATCCTACCCGTGAAAAACGGGTTGAGTAAATACCTAGAGAGATAGTATAATATATAGTACTTATTTTATTTAATGTTACAATTGATTTCATGTGGGATGCTGCTTCCAAGATTTGTTCAAGTCAGCACGCAGCATCCGTGCGTAGCACCTATCTGGCTTTCTCTCTAAGCGCTATTAGAATCCAAGTGTTGTAGCCGTAGAGTAGTACTGATACGGCTACGAATTGGAATTTTTTCACTTCCCATTGATGAGATAAGCCAAAAAATTATTCAATAATTATATATGCTTATATATAATTATATGTATATATTTATATATATATATATATATATATATATAATATATATATATATATATATATATATATTTATATTGGTTGGCATCCTTCCGTCTACAAGAAGCGGTAGTGTCAAGGTCTTTTTTTGTTAACTTGAACTACATAGCCTGGGTGGTTCATATGAGCTGTTGTCCATGCAGCAAAATCCCCCCTCTCCACACTGCCGCTGTGGTCCAAAGGAACGGTAAGGGACCAATGCAGTTTGGCAACGGTAGTGTCGCAGGAGTATTATATATATATATATATATATATAACATATATATATATATATATATATATATATATATATATATATTATATATATATATATATATATATATATATATATATTACGCAATTATATATTATATATATATTACGCAATTATATATTATATATATGTATGATATATATATATATATATTACGCAATTATATATATATATATATATATAATATATAATAAGATAGAGAGAGAGAGAGAAGAGAGTATTACGCAGTTATATATATAAGTCGACGGGCGGCCTCAAGTCGGTATCAGCGAGTCAGCGAGGGAGTCTATTCCCTTTTCAATAGCGCTAGACCAAGGAGATTGTTTTTTTAGCATCTGAGGTGGAGCGCCACACCTACCATCAACTCCTTACTTTACCGCACAGATCCCTGTGCTACTCATACGCTGAGTTGGCGAGGACCGGTATTGAACTAGGAACCTTGTGGTTTCTAGCCGAACGCTCTACCGACTGAGATTAACAGGGCTGCGGAGCGGCGACGTCTTCGTCGTCATGAACCACCAAATGCAGATGGGAATTTCCCTTGCAATGTGCGTGACCGCATCTGCAAGTCCATAATTAGGTTAACTAGCCACCAGAGGGTCCACAACTGGTGAAGACATGGAGTGACCTCATCGTCGTCAACGACGGACTTCTAAAGGAAAAAAATTGGGAAGTATTCTTATCATTGCAATATTAGACGACAGCCTCTTAGCAAGCGGAATTTAGCCGGCGTGTTTCGGGGATCAGCCGTAGATTGAAAATGATAGTTTCCTTAATTCTATCCATCCTTTCTCTGTGTCCCATTTAACAAATAGTCTGAGAAATTGTCACCACTGGTATGTTGGCAGCGGAGAAGAGAGTGGGTGAGCACTTTGCGGGGAAGGGAGCACTCTGCGACAACGATCTCGTCTGTCGCAGCAAAAGTTATGAAAGCTGAAGAAAACACGTAGTAATATAGTAGTACCTTGACTTACGAGTTTAATTCGTTCCTCGTATCTCAAACCGATTTTTTTACCATTGAAATAAACTGAAATGCCATTAATCCGTTACCCCCAAAAAAAACAAAAAAAAAAAAACAAAACAAATAAAATCACTAATTCTTTGTTACGTCTTTATCAATAGAAAAATAAATATTATATAAAATAGGATGTAAGGAATTATGGGATGTAACATTTTTTAATATTATCAAAGTTCAGTGATGGCTCCCGATTACGACAAGAAAGTTCCCGAGTTCGAAAAGAAGGTTCCCGAGTCCGACAAGAAATACCTGAAGAAGGCCGGAGGGCATATCGGTGGAAACGTTGTACGATTAACAATAAAGATGGGGACAATAGTCCGAATAACGCAGATAATACTAATCATCAAACCTCATCTCAAACATTCAGAGAAATAACATTTTTTAATGTTAAGGACCGGGTTAGCTCAGTCCGCTAGAAACCTCGATGTTCCTAGTTCGCTACAAGCCCTCGCCAACTCAGCGTATGAGTAGCACAGAGATCTGTCCGGCAAAGTAAGGAGTTGATGATAGGTGTAACGCTCCACCACAGACGCCAAAAAACAATCTCCTTGGTCTAGCGCTAGTGAAAAGAGTATAGACTCCCTCGCTGATTGGCTGGTACTGACTTTAGGCTACCCCGACGACTTAACTTTTGTACTCTTTACAAATAATATTTATCTTTGGCATAATATATTCGGAAGCTCTTTGCTTACTTTAAACCACTCACATTGGCCTCTCCTACCACTGCAAACCACACTCAAACAAAATACAAAAAAAACTGATGGTTAGTTCATTACAATGAGTAGAAAGTCTCAGATTACAATAATAATTGGAATTTATTTGAATAGAATGAAATATCCCATAATACGGGCAAAAATACCAAGAAAAATTTGATACAGCGGTGGTGGGAATTTGGTTGGCAAAAGAGTTAAATGTTTTAACGAACTTACTAAACACAAACATATCTAAAGCTTGCTCGTACCTCAAATTCTTGCTCAATCCACAAATCAAAAATCGACCACGTGGCAAACTCGTAACTCGGGAAAATCGGGAAATGTTGGGTACTCGTAAGTCAAGGTACCTCTGTAGTCTGAGAAATTGTTACCACTGTATTTGTTGTATTGCGAGGTAGAAAGTTACATAGATGAATGTTTGCTTAACACATTTATTAGGCACCAGCATCCGGTGCTAAACGGATAATACAAACACAGAACAAATCTTCTTATTATAATGGGAAATTATGTGTTTGTTTGTCTGTAACGACACTATATCACTACTCAAGTCACTATCCATTTAGTTATTATACATCACATTCTCCATGAATCATTTTCATTTAAGCCTCAATTATCAATAAAATTGTTTTTCCTTATTAATACTGCTGGCCATATCTACGTACTAATAACATGCAATTGTATTTATATGTACAACAAAAAGCGGTTTACTGTGTGAACGGGAAGGCCAATTTGCATATTGATATTTAAAATTTGATTTTAATAAATATGTGCTTGGTATTGATGATTTCTAATGATTTAATTTTATCTTAATGACTATGAGCAAAAATCTCGGAGATAAATCTTAAAAGAAAGCAATTAACAAAAAGAAATAACTGTAATTTTATTCTTTACTTCCTAATTTAACTAAATAGTTAAATTAGAAAAGTTTAGCAAGGAAAGACGGGGGTGATGTAAGAGGTAGCTACAGCTATTATATCTTTCGATTATACCCCTCTCTGTTTCAAATCATTTTATCTGTATTCTTATTCAGTTTCTTTAGACTTTCTAATTTAATATGATATTTTATGACATTAATACTTGCACCCGGAGGGTGCATATATTTGCTAGTAAGTACAAACAATTAACAAGACAAACTCACACTAAAAGTGGAGGGTCAGTTCGGTATAACTAATGCAGCACAGTCAGTTTGAATATTATTCAGCTTGTTAACCTACTTTAATCGTAGGCTATTTTATGGCTATGAGCCAGTCCATCTAGTAGAATACCGAAGGAGTGTTACCTACTCTACAACAATGGCTATAAGCCAGTCCATCTGGTAGAGTGTCGAAGGGGTGTTTAAAATAAGATAGAAAATTTGATTTTTAATTTAATGGTTGTTGTATTGTGAGATGGAAAGATACACAGATGAATGGTGTGCTTTATACATTTATTAAGCACCAGCACCCGGTGCTAAACGGATACATACAAACACAGAACAAATAAGTACAAACAATTAACAAGACAAACTTACATAAAAGAGGAGGGTCAGTTCAGTATAGCCAATGCAGCTAAGTCAGTTTGAATATTATTCAGCTAGTTATTTTAATTTAATCGTAGGCCAGTTTATGGCTATGAGCCAGTTCATCTGGTAGAGTGGTGAAGGGGTGTTAGCTACTCTACAACACACTGGCCTGTCGACAACGAAGAGAGTAGTTGAGAACTTTAGGGAAAAACAAAAGGAACAAGTCATTTTGTCCCGATTACGTATTGTTCATACAAGACTAACGCTCTCCTATATACTCAAACAGAACAACAACCACAATGTGAACATGTCAAACACCTTTGACAGTTAAACACTTATTCATGGAATGCAGGTTTTTTGCTCACATCAGAAACCGTTATTTTAAAGAAAACAATATGAAAGATCTGTTTGAAAACATCAACATGGAGGATATTCTCCCTTTTTGAAGGAAAAAAATTATACCATAGAATATAGAAAACAAATCAATACCATACAACATAATCCCCAATAATGTTAACACATTGTTAAAACCAATTACTAAAAAGTAAAATAAAAACACGATTTGTTTCCTAACCTTAGGCATGACATAACTCCAGGCGGTTGATATGCCGTTAAAATTAATAAACACACAATAAACAAACAACGATTGTGCTGCCACAAATGGCAAGAAAATGCTGGGATAAATTCTGGTAGTAAAGTAATTTTTGGTATAACATAAACATTTTAAGGTATACATAAAAATTTTAAAATAGAGTTGCATAAAAAGCATAAATTAGCTTTTCTGTCACACCGACCTTAGGTTGCTTAAGTAATCGCTGTCGCGCTAAGTCGTCAACATCTATGAATTAAAAACGCACATCGCTGATTACATTTAGTGTTCTGGCGGGAACTTGTAATAATATTTCTTTTTATCTGAATCATAAATTAGATTTGATACCAAGCCATAAGTATGAGGGCATTCAACGAGGATTGAAACCCCTATTCAGCAGCTCGATTAAAAAAAATGAAGTTGTATATGTGACGTGGCGAGATCCATTTGAAAATGTGTGTATGGTCAATTTAGACGAGTAGGAGTGTAGATTATAATATTCATCATATACTTACCCTATACTGTTCTACTTATGGAAGCGCTTGGTGTAATAGTTAAAGTCATGGGAAATGGAATCGTCGCCCCGAGTTCAAATCCTGGATGTGGTAATTGCATTTCACTTAGTGCTAATACCCTTCGGAAAGGTAAAATTCCTACTCTCCCACCAGCAATGGGTAAATAGTAGGGAAGACTGGACTCTTTAACCTTGGTTAGGTAACCGGTCTAGGAGAAGGAAAACTCTGAATTCAAACCTGTTAAAATCCGCTTAAGAAATTGACCTTGTGTCACATCCTGTTCGTGCAGAGGGGTTGGTAGATATATATACTGTTCTACTTATCTCTGAGCTGGATGAGTTGTTGGGTTCTGCTATTCTGGATCGGAGTATCTGATGTTTCCGGGTGAGTTGTTGGGCTGGCTGGCTTCTCTCCGTTCTTCGAGGGGCCTGGAACAACTTGGGTAATATTGGATTCTTCCTTGCGTCCGTTAGCAGTGCTTAATAACGAACACAAGACGTTCTTATTCTTTTTCGAGCTCTTCATCTTTATTTCAAAACCCGGACTGCCTAAACCTTTCACCGTTTCTTTCATTCTTGTTATTGTTGACACTCTTTAACTATTCAGATGTCAACAGGTCATTCATTCACACGTCATCCTTAATTCACGTTAATTTCCACTATTACGTAATGTGTAACTAAAATCTTGGATTTTTTGTCACATCTCATTATTTTGCAACTACACATTAAATATGGTGACAATATGTTCCGATTTTTGTGGCCATTTTTAAGCTGCAGGTGAGAGCACTTTACAGTGGAGATCCCTTGTGTTCCTTAGTGAAGAATCCTTAGTTGTTCTTTGGTGTTAGGCAGAGTCCTTAGTTGTTCTTCGGTCTTCCTTGGTGTTAGGTAGAATCCTTTGGTTGTTCATCGATGTTCTTTAGTGTTAGGTAGAATCCTTGGTTGCTCCTTAGGGTTAGGCAGATTCCTTGGTTGTTCCTCGGTGTTTCTTAGTGTTAGGTAGAATCCTTGGGTCAAGCAAAGTCCCTGGTTGCTGATCCGTTCGGCAATGGCGAATACATGCAAATGAACGACTTTCAAGATTAAATAGTTAACTAACCACGTATTCGAGCGTGTTGATTGGCTGGCTTTAATCCACGCATCCACACAGAGTCTATAATTTTAAGTAGTGGCATACAGCACACCTAATATCCCAAAATAATTCATCAGCCACCCTATCAGTTGGGGCTGTAGAATGGACTTCACTTCTTCAAACGAGTACTCCCCCTAATGGTGCCACCTGTTGGCCGTGAGTGGCGGCCCGTAAGGCCTGAAGTCAGGATCGAGATTGCAGAACAGTCCGTGGCCGGATACGAAGTGGTATGCAACATTCCACTTCAGCCCTTACTTGGGCTAGACGGACGGTCCGAGAGACCCGGCTCGATCAATCAGCTGGTAATAAATCAAGCCCTATCACCTATATAACTGTCCCCAATCACTTTCTTCAAATTGCTCGAATGGCAAACATTCAAGTCTGATAAAGGTCGCACCCATAAGAGTGGGTGCGACCTTTATCTTCACCTTTAATTATTATTATTATTATTATTATTATTATTATTATTTACTCCTTTTGAGTTTTCACATCAGCGTTAGCTGATGGTCTTACACTGGAGTCTGAGTGACAGCAAGTCTCCTCAGGTCTCCAGGACTCTTCTGAGTATTCTGGCAGATTGCAGCAGTGCAGTGTTCTGGATGGTATCAATCCTTCCTCTGATTTCCAAACTTTCCAAACCCTTTTCCAATCTTTATGGGACCGTTCCAAGTGCACCAACTACAATTGGTATCACTTTGACTTTCATATTCCATAATTTTTTCAGTTCTCCGGCAAGGTTCGGGTATTTGTCTATTTTTTCATTTTCCTTTGGCTTCACCCTGTGATCTGCTAGCACTGCAGAATCCACCAGTTGACAAGTTCTTTCTTTTTTGTCAATCAACTCTAGGTCTGGTCTTCTTGCTGGGATAAGGTGATCCGTTTTTATCTCAAAGTCCCAGAGAATTTTATGCGTTTCGTTCTCAAGAACCGACTCCGGTTTATGCATATACCATTTTGTTGTATGGTCAAAATTTAATTTTATGCATAATTCCCAGTGGATCACCTTCCCAACCCAGTCGTGTCTCGTTTTGTACTTCATTATTATTATTATTATTATTATTATTATTATTATTATTAAAGGTGATGGCTGAGTGTCATCCGCTAGTTTATTAAATCTACTAATCTATTAATTCTACCAATATATTATTGGGTAATGAAAACCATTTCTACCAGTTTATAAAAGCATAGCGGCTGATGAGGGCAGGTTATCGCACGTGCTATCACAAGTATGATGAAAAAAACTGCAGCATACACATGTTCTGAATAAATTAAGTGCACAATATGTTCCACGGACAAAACAGAGTGTCTTAAAGAAAACGTTGATAAGGAATTACAGATTATTCAGTGGGGGTGTAATACATTTCTGCTCTGTGTACCACAAAAATAGGTCACATGATCAGTTTAGGTCATATTGAAGGAAGAAATGTAAAATATTTTTGAACATAAAAACATCTCGCAAAAAAAATGACGAACATAAAGAGTTGTTACAAAGAAAAACAGTTAATTCAAATATCAAATTATCCGATTGGTGAAAAATTACTCACCGTTATCTTGAAAAATAAGTAAAACAGTCCGTTTTATTTACAACAGGGTCAATTACTTTATTGCTATTTTTTAGCAGAAATCTGTATTCATGGTTATTTTACTAAAAAGCTCTCGCGTTGAAACTTATAAAAATCATTTGATATAATTATTCAGACTCTTATTTTTATAGAAAAAAATTGTTTTTTGTCGGTTCATTTTTTCATATTTCATAAAATAAAATGGGGGGTGGGGGGATGTGGATAGACCTTGTAAAAATATTTTCTCTAATATATTTTAGGATAAAACTATTTCAGACATATGTTCATCAAAAGGTAAGTAATTCTGGAAATTTTCGTGAAAATCGGACCATTAATTTAATTTTTCCTATAATTTTTAAAAAAGCCTCTCGTCATAACTTATTTTTGGCTACATTAACTTTCAATTGATATAACGGTGCAAAAATGAAAACATTGTTTTTTGTTCATAATTTTAATTATTTTCGTAAGATGAGAAAAAATGTTTAAAAATCATTAGGAGTTTGTTTAATGTTTCTGCTTTTGAATGCACAAAAAAATTATTCAGATAATATTAACCTTTATGCAAGTTTCATTGTGTTAAATATAGTGAGGGGATTTCACAGAGAAAATTGGTGGTACCTAATGTTGATTTTTTTGTTTTGGTTTGTTTTGTTTTACGGCATATCAACCTCAGTGGGTCATTTATTGCCAATAAAGTTTTGAAATAAATCAATTCTTAATGGATAATACAATTTTTTTATAAATACATTTTTCTATTTAACCCATAAATGGGACCCTAACAGGTACTACCACTCCGGGTTAGAGTGGACCAGAGAGCAATGGTGATGAAGGGGTGCTCCACATTCCCTATACCTCCAAAATTGGAACCTCACCATCAGATAGAGTTTAACGTCATTCCCAGGACATGTAGACCCGCAGCCAGCGCCTTCTAGCACCCATATGATAAAAAGGGGTTGGGGCTTGCCATAAGGGCAATAGGGTTGGGAAAATCATATAGGTGCTAGGGCTTGACGTGACCAGCCGATTGATCGGAGGGGGCCTCTCCGACGCCCGTCTAGCCCAAGATACCTAATGTTGACTTATTTATTTTCCTTTTATTTCAGATAACGTGTCGAATAAGAATAGTGCCTGGCATTCAATGCACAACAGTCAGGTCACGGGACTTTGAAAAGAAAAAATCCTACGAACGGGGTCACAGCGACCGGCGAAAGAAGCGGTCAGTCAGTCGCGAACAGAATGTAGAGACATTGGTCGTGGCTGATCGTATGATGCTTAGTTACCACGGCCTGCACGAGATCGAACCTTACATCCTGACCATCATGAATATTGTAAGTGTTGTCTGCACAGTGCAGTCAGTTTGTTTTTTTATTGTTTTTTTTTTGGTTTCATTGCAATTCATATTTTATTTTCAGGTGTAAAGATCAGCGTGGTTAACGGAATCGGTGTGACGAGTCTGAATTTCGATTTGAGACTACTTATGTTCACTGGAAAAATGTAATTTACGTTCTTCTACTCAGTCTCAACACCGAGGATTATAGGAGAATATGTCTCGTCACTGGCATGGCACGATAGTTGATGGAAGAGAGAGAGAGAGAGGAGAGAGAGAGAGAGAGAGAGAGAGAGAGAGCGTGTGTGTAATTATGTGTGGTTGTGAGAGAGATTGTGTTTTTGAGAGAGAGAGAGAGAGAGAGAGAGAGAGAGAGAGAGAGAGAGAGAGAGTGTGTGCGTGTACTTGCACGTGTGAAGGTTGTGAGAAAGAGACAGAGAGAGTGTGTGTTGAGAGAGAGAGAGAGAGAGAGAGAGAGAGAGAGAGAGAGAGAGAGAGAGAGAGAGAGAGAGAGTGTGTGTGTGTACTTCCGTGTATGTGTGGTTGTGAGAGAGATTGTGTGTTTGAGAGAGAGAGAGAAGAGAGAGAGAGAGAGAGGGTGTACTTCCACGTGTGAAGGTTGTGAGAAAGAGAAAGTTGTGTGTGTTTGAGAGAGAGAGAGAGAGAGAGAAGAGAGAGAGAGAGAGAGAGAGAGAGAGAGAGAGAGAGGGGGGGGTAGGTTGACGTGGTATGAAGGTGGAAACATTGAAAGATTTTAATAATAGTAGATATTGTATACCTATTTACTTAGAGAGACATAGATAGATGGATAGACAGATAGATAGATAGATAGATAATAGATAGAGAGAGAGAGAGAGAGAGAGAGAGAGAGAGAAGAGAGAGAGAGAGAGAATGTTTTCGAGATCGAGTGTGTGTGTGTGTGTGTGTGTGTGTATGTGTAAAAGAACGTCTCTGAGAGTATACATGCTGTCGGCGCAACCTTTTGATGATGCTGCTGCTGATGATGATGATGATGAATCCGTAGTCTGAGAGAGTTATTAGGTGAATTTTGATTTGAAATATTTACTGTATCTCGTTAATTCGACGTGACAGAGAAACATTGGTGTAAGCGACTTAGCTCGAAAGAGAATATGTTAGAAATTAATAGTTGTGTGAAATAAATGCATTTTATCATTACGCTAATGTTAAATTCTATAGTAATATTTAAAAAAAAATCCCCCGTGGGAAATTCCAATAATAGAGACCGTTTGAAATTATAACATAAGTAATTATAAGTATCCAATCTTTGTCAACATATTATTGGATGGAATACGGGAGGTCTCAAACTTCATCTACAATGTATAAGGCGCAGGGCAATTTTGGCTCAAAACATTTTGGAAAAATAGTGCGTCCTATATGCCGTCAAATACGGTATATATTTTTTCCAACAGTATGAGATTTTGTGAATCTTTTATGGGAATGGTATCTTCCATGGGATGGCAGGTGCAAAAATGCGTAGATCCGGTCGACATTCCCCCCTCAAGGGGGTGCCTCAGGCACTGGGCAATAAGCCATACCCCTTTAAATCAAGGGGGAAGGTGTTACTTGGGGGATAGCTCCTTGGGATCACGTCGTTAATTTAACACTGGTCCAGTGGCTGAAGCCATCGGACCCTGTTCCGAATAGCATCGGAGATGGGAAGGAGTCTATCCCCTTTACGCTAGCACTAGTCCAGGGAGATAGTTTTTGCTGAGATGGAACGTCACATTTACCGTCATCTTCCTACTTTACCGAACAGATCAGATTAACCAATCTGTACTACTCATGCGGGGACCGGTATCGAAACAGGAACCTTGCGATTCGTAAACCGATTCCTTCTATTACATATATTTACGATGAAAATTACGATTGAAAAAAAAAAACTTTTTTAAAGTGCTGGAGTAAAATTAATTGAAATTGCCTAATTTTCATTTTCTGTTCATGTAAAATATTTTTAAGCAAACATTTATTTGTACCTTTTTTGTTTGGTATCGTATTTCTTCTTCTTCTTCTTCTTCTTCTTCTTCTTCTTCTTCTTCTTCTTCTTCTTCTTCTTCTTCTTCTTCTTCTCGCCCTTCTTCTTCTTTCACTCTCGCTTCCATATCAGCTTTCCATTCTTTCTTTCTTTCTTTCTTTCTTTCTTTCTTTCTTTTACTTCATTCATTTTCCCTTTCTTTTCTTTGCTCTTCCCCCCCCATCCACCATTTTCTTTCTTTCTTTTTTAAAAATTGTTTCGCTTCCTTCATTCCTTTTCTTTCTTTGTTCTTGATTGTATTTCCCCTCCTACTCACTCCATTCTTTTTTTTCTTTCTTTCTTTTATCATATTCTTCTCTTCTTCTTCTTCTTCTTCTTCTTCTTCTTCTTCTTCTTCTTCTTCTTTCTTCTTTATTTCTTTCTTTCTTTCTTTCTTTCTTTCTTTAGTTTGTTTTACTTCCTTCAACCTTTACTTTCTTTGCCCCTAACACTCCACAATTTTTTCTTTCACATTTCTTCTTTCTTTTCTTTCTTTTCTTTCTTTCTTTCTTTTTGTTGTTTTTTAGTTTACTTCGTTTCTTTCATTTTTCCTTCCTTAGTCATTCATTGTATTTCCCCTCCTACTTCTTTCTTTCTTTCTTTTCACTTTTTGTTCCTTTCTTTCTTTCTTTCTTTTCTTTCTTTTCTTTTCACTTTTTTGTTACCTTTCTTTCTTTCTTTCTTTCTTTCTTTCTTTCTATTCCCATTCTTTCTTTCTTTCTTTTCACTTTTTGTCCCTTTCCACTTTTGTCCC
>CM042160.1:94144809-94171963 GCA_023376005.1 Doryteuthis pealeii | reverse complement strand
GTTGTGGATTAAAAAGTTTGTTGGGGTGGGAAAAAAAAAAAGTTATTTTTGTGAGGTGGAAAAGTAGGAATTGTGGTGGTTGTGAGGAAAAAAAAAAAAAGGTTTAAGAAAAAGAAAAAAAGAAAAAAAAAAAAAAAAAGGGTGTTGTTTTGAGTTGCGGGTGTGTGTTTTGAATAGTGAAAAAAGTGGACTGTAAAGTAGTGTTTAAAGTGTTGTGAGTGTAGTTGAGTTTGATAGTTATGGTTGTTGTTGGTGATTGGTGCGATTTTGTGGGTGAGTGATGAAAAACAAAAAAAAAAAGTGGTTGTGTTTTTAGTTTAGTGGTGTGAAAAAAGAGTTTTGGTGTTTGTGGATTCGTGTGTGGTTGAATAAAAAAAAAAAAAAAAGAAAAGAAAAAAGTTGGTCTTGTTGTTAAAAAGTGAGGTGTTAAGTGGAGTGGTTTTGGAAAATAAAAGTGAGTAAAAAAAGTGTGGTTACGTGGTTTTTGTGGGTGAAAAAAAGTTGTTTTTGAAAGTGTTTGTTTGATGTGGGAAAAAAAAAGTTCTGGAGTTTGGTGTTGGGTGTTTTGTGGGTGAGGGAGTGGTGTTTTTGCATTAAAGTGATTGTTGATACAACAGTGGGGTAGTTTGGTTGGTGTGTTGAGGGGAGGGGAAGAAGAAAAAGTTTTTGGTGAGTGTGGGGTGTCGGGTTGGGGCAAAAAAAAAAAAAGAAAAAAAAAAAAAAAAAGAAAAGAAAAAAAAAAAAAAAAAAAAAAAAAAAGAAAAAAAAAAAAAAAGAAAAGAAAAAAAAAGTGCTTAAGAGTGTTTGAAAAAAAAAAAAAAAAGTGATAAAACACCAGTTTGTAGTTTTTTTTGTTTATTTATTAGAGAATAGTTGGTGTATTTCTAAATAAAAGGGGGGGTGATCGTGATGGGATTAAAGTGCGGTTGTGCTGTGGTTGGGAAAAAAAAGAGTGTTGTGGCTTGGTGTTAAAAACAGGAAAAAAAAAAAAAAGAGTGGATTGGTGGCGATAGAGAAAGTGAGTGTGTTAAAAGAAAAGTGGTGGAGTGGAGCTCTGTGTTGTTGGAACAAGTTGAAAAAAAAAAAAGGTGCGATTAATTGTGGTTTGTTGGAAAGTTGATGAGTGGGTGGTTTTAAAAAAATAAAAAAGGTTGGTGGGGGATTGTGGGAAATGATGGGTAGCTTGAGGTGGTGTAAAAAAAAAGTTAAAGAAAGTTTTGAGGTAAAAGGGTAAGAAGAGTTGAAGAAAGTGAAAAAAAACAAAACAAAAAAGTGTTTTAGTTGGAAAAAAAGCAAAAGTCAAAAGGTGTTTTGGGTCTTGGGGAAAAAAAAAAAAAAAAAAAAAAGAAAAAAAAAAAAAAAGAAAAAGTGTGAATGGGAAAAAAAAAGTTTTTTTTGTGTTGAAAAAAAAAAAGTAGTTGTTGTTGTGGTTGTGTTTGGGTGGGTGAGTGAAAAAGAAAAAGTCGTTGTGTGTGATTGTGTTGCTTTGGAGTTTGTTGTGGTGAGTAAAAAAAAAGTTGTGGTTGAAAAAAAAAAAAGTTGCAGTGGAAAAAAAAAAAAAAGTTGTGGTGTGATGGTTTGTGATGAATTGATTGGAGGGTTAGTTGAAAAAAAAAAAAAAGTGAAAAAAGTAAGTTGGTAAGGTGTTTAAAAAGAAAAAGATAAGTGGGGGCTATTTGGTGTGTGTTTAAAAATTTGTGGTGTGTGAATTGTTGGTAGAGTGTTTGAAAAAAAAAAGATTTGTTCGAGTGAAAAAACAGTTGTTAAGTCTTGGGAAAAAAAAAGCTTTTGGTGGATGTTGCTGTTTTGGTGTGTGTTGATAAAAAAAAAAAAAAACAGTTAAAAGTGATAAAGGAGAAAACAAAGTTGATTGGTGTGTGTTTGGGTAAAAAAGTGGCTAGTGATGTTGGTTGGTGAATGGGTGGTTGGTGGTAAAAAAAAAAAGTTAGATTGTTGTGTTGTGAAAAAAAAAAAAAAAAGAAAATAAAAAAAAAAATAAGTTGGAAGCTTGAGTTGTGGTTGAAAAAAAAAACAAAAGTAAAGGTGATGGAAAAGTGTGGGAACAGTGATGAGTAAAGTCGTGTGCAAAAACAAAAGTGTGGGTGGAGGTTGAAAAAGTTTAAAAGTTTTGTGTTGAGAAAAAAAGAGAAAAAAAAAAGAACAGAAAAGTGTTGGTGTTTTGGAGATTATATTTTTTGAAAAATAAAAAAATAAGAAAGTGATTTGGGGGTTGATTGTGTCGGAAAAAAGTGGTGAATTTTTTGAAAAAAAAGAAAAAGCTTTTGCGCTTTGTGTGTGTTGTGGTAGTCGTGGGGGATATTAAAAAAAAGTGAAAGGAGTGTGGTATGCGAAGAAAAAAAAAAGTGGTTGTTTGTTGAGTGGTTTTGTTGAAAAAAAAAAAAAAAGAGTCTGGAGGGACAAAAGAAAAAAAAAAAAAGTTTTTTGCGTTGTTGTTGTGGAAAAAAGTGTTTAAAAAAAGTAAAGTTGGTGTCTTGAAAAAGTGGATGTTGTTAAAGTGAAAAAAGAAAAGTAAAAAAAAAAAAGAAAGTTAGTGTGTAAAGACGTGTGAAAGAGTGCAAGTAAGAGTGGGTGTTTGTGGTGTTGTGGGAAAAAGGGGAAAGAGTGGTGCTTTTTTGTTTTTTTGAAAAAAAAGTAAAAGTGGAGCATTTGACTTGGAGGGAATGGAGTGTGGGTGTTTGAGAAAAGTGTGCGGTAAGTGTTTGTTGGTGTTTGATGGTGTGTGTTTGTGAGGAAAAAAAAGTTTGGTGTTTTGTAGTGTGGGGTAAAAAAGGAAGTGTTTAAAAAAGACATAAAAAAAAAGGGAAAAAGTTTTGTGCATTTGTTGGGGGAAGTGTGGCTGTAAAAAGTGTTTTGTGGTGATGTTCGTGAGTGTTGGAAAAAAAGTTCAGTGCGAGTGAAAAGTGTGGATTGAATTTGTGTTAAAAAAAAAAGTTTGTGAAAAGTGTGTGTTTTGGTGAGTGGTGTTGTGTAGGAAAACACAAGAAAAAAAAAAAGTGTAGTAAGTACTTGAAGAAAAAAAGAAAAAAAAAAAAAGTGAAAAGTTGTTCTAAGGTTGTTTGTTGTTGAAAAGTGTAAAAAAAAAAAAAGTTGGAGTTGAAAAAAAAAAATAAAGTGAAAAGGGAACAAAAAAAAAAAAAGTGGGATTTACCACCAAAAAAAAAAAAATAAAAGTCGTATTTTTGATGTGTGGGTAAAAGTGAAGTTTTTTTTAAAAAAAAAGATAAAGTGGGGTTATGTGATGTATTTGGAAGTGGGGTGGAAAAGAAAAAAAAAAAAAAAAAAAAAGAAAAAAAAAAAAAAGAAGTGTAAAAAAAGAAAAAAAAGTGAAGAAAAAGGTGAAGTGCAAAAAAGGTTGGTGTGAGTGTGTGCCTGGTGTTGGAAAAAAAAATAAAAAAAAAAGTGGAAGAGGTTGTGAAAAACAAAGTGTTGGATTTTGGAAAAAAGTGTTTGGGGGGTAAAACAAAGAAAAGTTTCGTGGTTGTTATGTGGTGAAGTTTTTGGGTTGCATAGTTGGTTGTTGGATTAAAGTGTGAGGTTGGATAGTTAAAGTGGGAAAAAAAAAAAAAAAAAAAAAAAGTGTTTCGTAAGAAAAAAAAGTGTAGTTGCGTTGCTTGGTGGAAAAAAAAGTATCTTGGTGAAAGAGCAAAAAAGAAAGTGGGGTTGGAAAAAAAAGAAAGTGTGTTTTGTGAGAAAAGTTTTGTGAAACAAAAAGTTTATGTGGTGGATGTGTGGTAAAAGTGGGTAGAGTGGTGAGAAGGTTCTGTTGAAAAAAGTGTGATTGGGTTTTTTGTTAAAAAAGAAAAAAAAAAAGTGTTGTCTTGAAAAAAGTTGGTGTATGGCTGCATTGGAAAAAAAAAAAAAAAAAGTGTGTGGCGTGGGTGTGGAAAGTGTGGGGGAAGGTTAAAAAAAGAAAAAAAAAAGTTTGGAGTAGAAAGTGTGAAGGTGTTGTGTGGGTGGAAAAAAAAGTTGTTTGAAAAAAAAAAAAAAAAAAAAAAAAAAAAAGTTTTGTTGGTTTTGATGTGGCGGAAGTGAAAAAGTAAAAAAAAAAGTTAAAGTAAGTTGCTTGGAAAAAAAAAAAAAGTGTCTAAAAGTGTGGTTGGGGTCTGCATGGAAAAGTGTGGTGTGGCGTGTAAATGGGGTGATTTGGTTTTTTTGGTTTTGTGGTGTTTTGGATATTTGGTGTGGGGTTGTTGGGGAGAAAAAAAAAAAAAAGTGAAAAAAAGGTGTGTGGTTGTGTGGGTTTGTGTGGATGTGGAGAAAGGTTGGTGTGTTTTTTGGTGTGTGGAAAAAAAGGTGATGAAGTGGATAAAAAGAGTTTGTAGTGATTTTGAAAAGTGTGTGGTTTGAAAAAAAAAAAGAAAAAAAAAAGTTCGGGTGTGAAAAAGTTTGAAGTTTTTTTTGTGGGTGTGTGTTAAAAAGAAAAAAAGTGTTTTGAAAAAAAAGTTGTTGTGTTGTTGTGGTTTTTGTGGGTCGTTTGGGTGAAAAAGTTTTTTGAAAGTGTGAAAAAAAAAAAAAAAGGGTGTAGAAAAAGTGGTGTGAGTTAAAAAATAAAAGTGCGATGTGTTTGTGTTGGGGGGTTTAGTAAAAAAAAAAAAAGAAAAGTTGTTTTGTGTGATGTGATTGTGTTGAAAAGTGTTGTGTTTGGGTGTTGGCTGTTTTGTGAGTGTGAAAAAAAAAAAAAAAAAAAAAAGTGTTGATAGTATTGGGGAAAAGTTTGGTTGGATTGTGGAAAAAAAAAAAAATGTAAAAAGTTTTTGTGTGAGTGTAGTGTGTGTGTTGTGTCTTTGTGTTTTTAAGAAAAGGTGTGTTGAAAACGGTGAGTGTGGTGTGTGAAAAGTGGTGGGGGTAGTGTTAAAAAAAAAAGAAGTTGTGAAAAAAAAAAAGTTAGTGCTTTAAAGTGAAAAAAGAGTGTGGTGGAAAAACAAAAAAAAAGTGTGAAAGGAAAAAAAAGAGTTGAAAAAGTGGAGTTTTGTGCTGTGGGTTGGGAAAAGTTGTGTTGTGTTGATCGAAAAAAGTTGGACAAAAAAAAAAAAGTTTTCAAAAAAAAAAGTTGTGTGTTTTGAAAAAGTTTGTGGGTTGTTTGTGCTGTAAGTGGGAAAACGGTGTGGAAACAAAAAGGCAGAAGTTTGTGTTGTTGGGTTGAACAAAATGTGGAAAATTGTGGGGGATTATTATTTTTTTTTGTACGTGTTGTGAAGTTTGTTTGGTGATGATTTGAAAAAAAAGTGGTTGTGTGGTGTGGTTTGGTTGTTTTGTGTGTGTGATGGTGGTTGGTGTGGAAAAGTGATGTTAAAAAAAAAACAAGTGTGTTGTGGTGTGGGTGGTTGTTGAAAAAAGTTTTGGAAAAAAAAAAAAAGTTGTTGTTTGGGTTGATTGTGGTGTTGAAAAGTGAAGTTTTTGAAGAGTTGAAAAAGAAGTTGTTTTGTGATTTTGTGGTGTGTGTGTTGGTTGGTAGGGTTGTTTGTGGTGTGATGTGTGGTGGAAAGTTGATTGTTTTTGTTTTTTAAGGTTGTTGTGTGGTTTGAAAAGTGGTTGATGTGGTGTGTGAGGTTCTTTGGTTGTGTGGATGAAAAAAAAAAAGTTGATAACCAGTTTTTTTTTAAGTTTTTTTTTTGTTTTTTTTTTTTTGTAGTTTTGGTCGTGCACGTGGAGAAAACACGGAAAAAGAAAAAAAAAAAAATTTTACATGCAACCCGCCCGGCGCCAAGAAAGTTTGTTTTTTTTTTCTGGAAGGACATAAAGGGGTTGGATTTTTTTTTTTTTGTATATCAGGAGGTTTTGGTTCGGATGCGCCGGGTGCGTGGTTTGTGGGGGTGTGGGGGCGTGTTGGGTTTGCGGGTTTTTGGTTGTTTTAGAAAGTTGGGTTTCTCCGTGTTTTATATTAGATAGTTACGTCATTATATAAGACCGGTTTTTTTTTTTTTTGTTTGTTGTATTAAATAGTTTGGTTTCGAGTTCAAAAGATTTTTGTTCAGAATTAACCCAACCCAATTGGGTGAAAAAAAAAAAAAAAAAAAAAAAAAAAAAAAAAGAAAAAAAAGTTGGAGTGGGGTGGAATTGTTTGATGAAAATGTGGAAATATTATTAAGATGAAAGTGGGATATTGATTGTTGTGAAAGTGTTGAAAAGGATCGAGAGAAGTTGGGGAATAAGGGGGGGGCGTGTGAGGGTGATTGACGGCGAATATTAAAATGATTTTTTAATTGTGATACACAGGTTTGCTTTTTTTTTTTTGCTTTGGGTTTTTCTTGAAATTGTTATACAGTCAAGTGGTTTTTTTTTTTTTTTTTTTGTTTTTTTTTTGTTTTTTTTTTTTTTTGCTGTTACTTTATAGGTAGTTTGTTAGAAAGAAAAGATAGTTTGAATACGTATACGGGAGGTATTTTAGGTTTTTTTTACTAGTTTAGTTTTAACGAATTGTTTTAGGGAGATAGCTTGGGGTTTTTTTTGTGATTTTATAATTAATTTAAATACAAAATTTTTTTAGATAAACCCAAACTTAATATTATTTTAGGAGAAAGGGGAAGTAGATTTTAAAAATTATGGAATATTTAAGAGATGGAGAATGGGGGAAAATTACAGGTGGGAGTTGGGGTGAAGTTTGGAAGGGGGCACGGGTCGGGAAAGGGGGGTGGGTGAAATTAAATTAGATTAAATTTTTATATAATACCCAAACTACGATTAAGGGGCTGGAATTTTAAAAAAAAAATGAATTTATGGGGTGATGGGGGGGATAATTATTACCACACAAACAAATTAAAAATATAAAAACCAAAATAAATTTTAGGTGAATACGGATGTGATTGAGGCGAGGTGAGTTAGGGGCAATAACCCCCAGTTTTATTTTGGATCGGAAAGAAGTGATATATTTGATGAAATACCCTACCATTACAGATATTAACAATATATTAAAAAAATAAAAGTGTGTTGATTGGGATTTGGGGGATTGGTTGGGTTGGGGGCGATTAAAATAAAAACGAAGGCTGTGGTTGGGTGGGAGATAAACCACTCCCCCAAAAAATATGTGAATTGGATATGGAAAAAAAAAAGTTTGGGGCGATTAAAATGATAATTGGGATAGTGTTGTGGATGATGGAAATTATTTTGGGGGGGTGGGGGGGATTTAAATAATTGGGGTGAGTGGTTTGAGAGAGAGTGAGTAAAAAAAGTTGTGGGTGATTGAATTTAAATTATTGAAGTTTGCTGATACCCAACTGAAGAAAAATTTTGGAAATAAAAAAGAGAAAATTGATATGAAAAAAAACCCCCCCCTCGCCCCTTTGCCAAAAAAAAAAACAAAAAAAAAAAAAAAAGGCCTTCCCTTTTTTACTTTTTAAAAAAAAAAAAAAAAAAAATAAAAAAAAAAAAAAAAAAAAAAAAAAAAAAACAAAAAAAAAAAAAAAAAAAAAAAAAAAAAAAAAAAAAAAAAAAAGAAAAATAAAAAAAAAAAAAAAAAAAAAAAAAAAAAAAAAAAAAAAAAAAAATTAAGGCTCCTGGGCCCCTTTTTCGTGGAAAACAAGAGTTTTCCCCCCAAAAGGGGGTTCCCCCCCCCCCCCGATTTTTAATATTATAAAATTTTATTTTTTTTTTTATTAACACATTTTTTTTTTTTTATTAATATTTATTTAAATTATTTTTTTTTTTTTTTTATTATAATTTAATATATAAAAAAAAAAAAAAATAAAATGCGGGGCCCGCTTTTCCCTCCCCCTCATTTTTCTACCTCGCCCTTTTCTTTCTTCTTCTGCCTTTCTCCTTTCCCTTCCTCCCTTGGGCCCCCGGGAAATGCCACTATATAAATACCTTTTTTTCGCATTTTTTGGGGGGGTGTTTTTTTACTTACAATACCTTTTTTTTTTTGGTTTTTGCCTTCCCGGAGAGTAAAAACATTTATTTTACAAGTTTCTAAAAAAATTCCAACAAATTAAAATTAAAAAAAAAAAATTTAATTTCAAAAATCAATGGTGGGTTTTGGTTTTATTTTTGGGGTTTTCTTATTTTTTTTTCGCTTGGTGTTTATTGTTGGTTTTTTTTTTTAGGTTGCCAAAAACAAAAAAAGCAACGTTTTTTTTTGTTTGCGAATTTTTTATCTTTTATTTTTTTATTTGGTAAAACTTTCTTTAAAAAAAGTAGGAGACTAATTAATAAAAAATTTTTTTATATTTTAATAAAAAAAATAAATAATAAAAAAAAAAACAACCACAAGAAACGCCGCGAAATAAAAAACAAAAAAACAACACTAAAAAAAAACTTCTTGGTTTTTTTTTTATTTTAAATGGGTCTTTATTTTTTATTTAATTATATCAAAATTATTTTTTAAACACACAACCAAGGAGAAAAAAAAAAAAAAAAAAATTTTAAAACAGTTTGTCGCTTGGCTGGTGTTTTGTTGTTTGTTTTTTTTGTTTTTTTGTTTTTTTTCTTTTTCCCTTTTTTTTTTTTTTTTTTTTTTTTTTTTTTTTTTTTTTTTTTTTTTTTTTTTATTTTTTTTTCTTTTTTTATTTTCTTATATTTAATTTTCCTCTTCAACAAAGCAACCCAAACCCAAATCCTCTTTCGTCAGATTTTATTTAATTAGATTATAAAATTATTTTTTGGTTTAAATTTATTTTTTTTATGATTTTTTTTTAAAATTTTTTATTTGAGCTTTTATTACTAGATATTTTTGTATAAAAGTAATTTTGCGGAAAAATATTTTATAAATGGGCAAAAAAAAATAAAAAAGTGAATTTCAAAAAAAAACAAAAAAATAAAAAAAAAAGAATTTTTTTTTTTAATGTGGCTTTTATATTATATTCATCCCCCGCATTATTTTTTATTTTAATTATTTATATTTATTATTTGGGGCCTTTTAAACTTTTTTATTTAAATTTCTTTTCCTTTTTATATTTTTTTTTTTTTATTTATTATTTTTTATTTTTTCCTCTATTTATTAATAACTTCCCTGGTCCCCCCTACCACTCGGCCCGGGCGCTATTCACCCGGAAGATGGAGGATTGGTTTTTTTGGTTTTTCCTCTGGGCACACCTCAGGGATTTTTTTTATTATTTGCTTTATTTTTGGCCCCCTTTATTTTTACATTTAAAAGCGCTTTTCCCTACTAAAAAAAAAAAAAAAAAAAAAGTTTTTTTTTTTTTTTTTTGGTGGTGTTTTTTGTTTTAGTTTTTTTCTCTCTTTCTTGTTCTCTGTGTTTTTTTTCGTTTTCTTTTCGTTTTTTTTTTGTGTTATTTTGTTGTTTTTTTCGTGTGTTTCTTTGTTTTTTTTGTTTTTTTTGTGGGTTGTTTTTTTATTTTTTTTGCCGTTTTTGTTGGTTTTTTTGGTTTGTATTTTTTTGGTTTTTTCTCTTGTTTTTTCGAGGGGGGTGCAAAAAACAAAATAATAAAAAATTTTAAAAAAAGCCCCACGCAATCATTTCAATCAAAAAAAACCCCCCCGAAAAAAAATTCTTTACCCTATACTAAATTTTTTTTTAAAAATCCCCCAAAAATTAAAATTAAATAAAAAAGTTTTTAAAAAATTTTATTTTAATATTATTTAATAAATTTTTTTTAAAAAAAAATTTCAATAATATTTAATTTCTTTTTTATTTTTAATATACTCTTAATATAATTAAATTTTATTTTTTTATAAAAAAAAAAAAAATTTTTTATATTTATTAAATTTATTTAAAATTTTTAAATAAATTTTTTTAAATAATATTCTTTAAAATTATTATTAAATATTAATATTATATTTTATAATTTTTATTTATTTATTATAAATTTTTTTAGATTAATAAATATTAATCATATATTTATTTTTTTAATTTATTAAAAAAATATTTATATTTTATTTAATTAATTTTTATTAAATATTTTAAAAATCAATTAAATTTAATAATTATATTTTTTATTATTATAATTCTTTAAATTTTAATTTTTTTAATTTATTTTTAATAAAATTTATATTATTTTTATTTTTAAACAAAAAAAATAATTTTTTTTTTTATATTTTTAAACAATTACCATATTAAATTTAATTATATATTTTAAAAAAATTTAATTTATTATATAATATTTATAATAATATTTTTTAATTCATATATGAAATATTTGTTTTTATCTTTTTTTTTATTAATTTTTATTTTTATATTAATAAATTAAAATTATTTTTTTATATTTTTTAAAAAAATTTAAAAAAATTTTATTATATTTTTTTTATAAATTAAAATAAATTATATAATTTATAAATAATATTTTAAATTTTTATTTTTATTTTAATAATATATTTAAAACAATTTTATAAATTTTATTTTTTATTTAAAATATTTTATTTTTTTTTAATTATAAAAAAACAAATCCTTTCAGAATTCACTAAGTTTTTTTCTTGAGTTACTGTTTTCAACAGTCGTTTTTCATTTCAAACTTTTTTAAATTTTAAAAAAATTTTATTTAAATAATTAAAATTAAATTAAATATAAAAAAAATTTTTAAAAAAATTAATCTAAAAAAAATTTTATTTATAAAAAAAAAATGTTAAAAAAAAATCCTTTCTAACACAAAAAAACAACACCTTAAAAAAATTATTTCTTTTTTTTTAAAAAAAAACTAAATAAAAATCCTTTTTAAAAATTTATTAAAATTACCACCGGTTTTTTTTCAACAAAAATAATTTTTCTTTATTTCCTCTTTTTTTTTCTAATAAAATAAATTTTAAAATTTTATCAATCTTCCTCTTTTCCTTCAATTTAACCACATTATTTTTTTTTTTTTTCACACACTTTTTTACAATTTTTTTTTATTTTTTCATTATTACACAAAATTTTTTTTAAAATTTAAATTAACCAAAAATAATTATTCCTTATATTTTCCAAGCATATTAATTTGTTAAAAATTTTTTTTCAATTTAAAATTAATTATATTCATTATTTTTAAAAAACACTTCTCAAATATTTAATTTTTATTATTTTCCTTTTTGGTCTTTTTTTTCCCTTTGTTTCCCTTTGCTTTCCTTAAAATCCGCCCTTTTTTCGTCGGCGTCGCGAAAAATAATTTATTTTTTTTAATAATTAATAAAAAATCTTTAAAAAATTTAAAAACGGCGGATTTTTATAAAATAACAAAAAAGAATGGCTATTCCCACACCAATTTTTTTTTTTTCTTCCACACGGGAAGATCCTAAAAATCCAAACCCTCAAACCACTTTCTACCCCAAATAATAATTATAAAATTAATCTTATTTTAATTAAAAAATTAGTTTATTAATTATTTTTTAATTAAATATAATATAAAAAAATAATTAAATTTTGAATATTAATGTTTTGTTAAAAAAATAAATATATAAATAATAAAAAAAATAAAAAAATTAATTTTTCTTTATAAAAATAATTATTTTTTGGTGTTAACAATTAAATAATAGCTTTGTATAATTAAAATTACTATAATAAAATATTAAAATATTATAATATAAAATTATTAAATTATATTGTGTTCGTGGTATCTGTGTGTGATGTGTGTTTGGTTTCTTTTGGTGTTTTTGGTTTTTTTTTTATGTTTGTTTTTTTTGTTTTGTTTTGGTGTTTGTTTGTATGTTGTTGTTGCTGTGTTGTTCGTTTTGTTTGTGTGTATCTAATTTTTTTTTTTTTTTTTTTTTGTGTTCTTTTGTGTTTTTTGGTTTTTAATAAATATAAAATAATATATGTGTAGTTGTGTATATATATATGATATATGTGTTGTTGTGGTCTATATATATAATATATATATATATATATATATATATATAATATATATAAATAATCAATAGTAATGGTATTATGGATGATTTAAACTCACAACTTAAGTTTCATTCTTATGCAATCTTCAGATGAGTCAAATGGTTGAGATTTTAAAAACCAGTAGTTTTTTTAGCATTTATATAAACGTGAAGCGTTTTCACGCGATGGGATCATATAATACTAAAATTTGTTTTTTTTTAATCAGTGGCTTGTTTAGCGTTTATGTGACATGGATCGTGGTTCTGTTTTGTTTTTCTGGTCACCCTGTAGTTTAATAAACCTTCAGTCAAACTAATACACCGTTCATCTTTTCATTACACCCTACAATCTGCGAAAAACCGTTTTATCTATAAACCGCGACAGGTGGTTGACTTTTCTTGTAGCTTTTCTTTGTTGTTGAAAACTCGACACGGTTATTGCCAGCGTCTTTGTCTTTGGTAATTGAACGTCATTCGTACTGACTTGCATATTTTATTTTTCTTACATTTTTTAAAATTTTTTATTTTTATTTTTATTCTTATTTTTTACTTGTTATTATTATTTATTATCGTGTCAATTTCTTTTATTTTTTATGAACCGTTCAAACGAGTGCGTAAAGGATTATTACGTTTCGTTTTTGATTGGATTAGAAATCATGCAGCAAATAAACCGGAAATTGCTAGAGGATGCCGGGAAGTAGAAGCAAAAAAAAAAATGATTATTGCAAAGAAATAAGGAATAATTAGCTCGAATTGAATTAGTGAACCCAGACAAATGATTTCGTAATATCTTCTTTTTTTTTTTTTTGAGGTTTTTATTTTTTTATTTTATTTATTCTTCCTGTTTTGTCTGGATCAATTTTAATCAAAATTTGAACACAATTTATGGCCTTCTAAGCGCAACAACAAACAACAACAACAACAATAATAATAATAATAATAATAATAATAATAATAATTATAATTATAATGATAATACAAGTAATGAGACGATCAATCATCCAATAAGCAAATGTAGTATGTTGGCCCTGAAAGAGTACAAACATAGTCATGGTTAGGGGGGAATGGCGATCCATTAGGAACTATTAAAAACAACTAGGATTTGTCCATTAAAAAATCAATGACATATGCAAAAACCTGTGTCTGAATCAGGGAATTAAAAGAATTACTTGTAAGAAAATTCGAATGGTAATAACAAAATAGAAAAAGACTGTTAGAGTATTGAGAAGACTTGTTGTTACTTGATCTTCAGTGATGGCTAACATGCTACTGGTATAATAATAATAATAATAATAATAATAATAATAATAATAATAATAATTGGACCTTGCCAGAGAATTGAAAAAGCTGTGGAACATGAGAGGGAAAGTGATACCAGTTGTAGTTGGTGCACGTGGAACGGTACCAATAAACTTGGAAAAAAGACTGGAGGATCTAGAAATCAGAGGAAGGATTGAAACCATTCAGAACACTGCACTGCTGCAATCTGCCAGAATACTCAGAAGAGTCCTGGAGACCTGAGGAGACTTGTTATCACACAGACCCAGTGAAATACCATCAGCTGACGCTGATGTGAAAAACTCAAAAGGAGTGATGATAATAATAATAATAATAATAATAATAATAATAATAATAATAATAATAATAATAATATAATAATAATGCATAAGAACAAACTATATCAAAAGCAAAATTGATAAGGCCAACAAATAGTAAATGTAGACTTTGCGGTGATAGAGATGAGACTGTAAACCATGTACTATGCGAATGTAGCAACTAGCACAAACGGGAGTACACAACCACACGACTGGGTTGGGAAGGTGGCCCACTGGGAATGCCATGAATCTGTTCTTGAGAACGAAACGCACAAAATTCTCTGGGACTTTGAGATAAAAACGGATCACCTTATCCCAGCAAGAAGGCCAGACCTAGTGTTGATAAACAAAAAAGAAAGAACTTGTCAACTGGTGGATTTTGCAGTGCCAGCAGATCACAGGGTGCAGCTAAAGGAAAATGAAAAAATAGACAAATATCTGGACCTTGCCAAAGAACTGAAAAAGTTGTGGAATATGAAAGTGAAAGTGATACCAATTGTAGTTGGTGCACTTGGAACAGTCCCAAAAGGATTAGAAAAGGGCTTGGAAAGTTTGGATATCGGAGGAAGGATTGAAACCATTCAGAACACTGCACTGCTGCAATCTGCCAGAATACTCAGAAGAGTCCTGGAGACCTGAGGAGACTTGCTGTCACTCAGACTCCAGTGAAATACCATCAGCTAACACTGATGTGAAAACTCAGAAGGCGTGAATAATAATTGGAATATGAGAGTGAAAGTAATACCAATTGTAGTTGGTGCACTTGGAACGATCCCTAAAAGTTTAAAAAACAGACTGGAGGAACTGGAAATCAGAGGAATAATTGAGACAATCCAGACAACGGCATTGTTGAAATCGGCGAGAATCTCTAGAGGAGTCCTGGAGACGAGGAGACCTGAGGAGATGTGTTGTCACTCAGACCCCGGTGAAAGACCATCAGCTAACGCTGGTTTGAAAAACTAATAGTAAGACCAGACCTAGTATTGATTAACAAGAAAAAGAGAACTGGTAGATTTTGTAGTTCCAGCAGATCACAGGGTGAAGATGAAAGAAAAGGAAAAAATAGACAAATACCTGGAACTTGCCAGAGAATTGAAAAAGCTGTAGAATATGAGGGTGAAAGGGATTCCAATTGTAGTTGGTGCGCTTGGAACGGTCCCCTAGAGTTTAGAAAACAGACTAGAGGAATTGCAAATCAATAACGTGCTTGTGACTGTGTCTGTGTCTGTGTCTGTGTGTGTATGTGGGTCTGGAAACTGTTCCATTGACACAGACATTGAGCGGTTAATAAAAAAAAATTCTCGTGGTAAAAGACATTTGTTTTGAAATGTTTTTAGGAATGCTTCAGGAATACAATCAAATGAAATATGTTACTTAGTAAGTAATAAGTATGTAGGACAATTGAAATGATTGTAACTTCTGAAATATTGAAATTTAGATTTAATGTATTTTTTAAATTCCAATGATCATTCATTTTACTTTCCAAATATGCCAAGTCTAAAAAGAGAAAATACAAAAGTAATAAAAGCATTTTTCTTTTTGGTTGAATAGGAAGTGGTATAAAGGGGAATAAAATAGAAAATTGAACAGCTAAAGTATTCCTAAGTTTCTAAGATTCATTATACAATTTTATAGGTACTGAAATTTCTGCATGAACGAATAAGGCTTTAGTTTTCATTCAAGAAAAAATGGTTAACTTAGATCTGAAAAATGTTTAATATCAGTATAAATGTCCAAAGCTGGATTTTGAAATACATATATATTTCTTACAGACCATAAGGATTTTGAAAAATATATCAGATAAAGAAAAGATTTTCGGTTTTTGTAGAATGGTCAGTTGTCAAATATTAGTAGTGCAATCCTGCACCGGCACAGAGATTTGATGAATTGTATTTAGAAATGAATGCAATTGGACGCTAAAATTCTTATTTTTTGCTATTTATCTTATTTCTTTTACATAAGGTTTGATAATTTTAGATTAGATGGTAGACGTTCTCTATCGTAGTTCTTCTTCCTGTGGTAATCCTCTGATGAGACCCCAGGTGAAGACACAAAATTATTGTTAAGAATAAGCTCATGATTGTAATTCTCAAAATATAAGAATATTGAAATGATATTTGTATTATATGTTGGAAAAATATTTACTCACCTCACCTACAGAAGAATACCCGGAATTCCAATCTGAAAATAATATAAAATGAAAATATTAAAGTACTAGCAGAGCTACCCGGTGTTACTCGGGATTTAAAAAGTTAAAAATAAATCTATCTATATTCATATATAGAAATGAATGCAATTGGACGCTAAAATTCTTCTTATATTCTAATTCTTATTTTTTGAACATATTTTTGTCCCATAATACTTGGTACATTTTTTATATATATTACCAATACCTAATGTAACATCCTTTATGAGAGAGAGGTATTATTATGAAGGTGTATTAAAAAGCATCGAGACTAAAGCTGTATTTACCAAGATAGAAATGAACAATGAATGAACCTATTTTTGTCCCATAATACTTGGTACATTTTTCTATATATAACCAATACCTAATGTAACATATATTATGAGGTGGAAATAGTATTATAAAGGTGTATTAAAACGGTACCATGACTAAATCTGTATTTACCAAGATAGAAATGAACAATGAATGAACCTATTTTTGTCCATAATACTTGGTACATTTTTTATATATATAACCTAATGTAACATATATTATGAGGTGGAAGTAGTATTATAAAGGTGTATTAAAACGGTACCATGACTAAATCTGTATTTACCAAGATAGAAATGAACAATGAATGAACTATTTTTGTCCCATAATACTTGGTACATTTTTCTATATATACCAATACCTAATGTAACATATATTATGAGGTGGAAATAGTATTATAAAGGTGTATTAAAACAGTACCATGACTAAATCTGTATTTACGCAAGATAGAAATGAACAATGAATGAACCTATTTTTGTCCCATAATACTTGGTACATTTTTCTATATATAACCAATACCTAATGTAACATATATTTATGAGGTGGAATAAGTATTATAAAGGTGTATTAAAACGGTACCATGACTAAATCTGTATTTACCAAGATAGAAATGAACAATGAATGAACCTATTTTTGTCCCATAATACTTGGTACATTTTTCTATATATAACCAATACCTAAATGTAACATATATTATGAGGTGGAAATAGTATTATAAAGGTGTATTAAAACGGTACCATGACTAAATCTGTATTTACCAAGATAGAAATGAACAATGAATGAACCTATTTTTGTCCCATAATACTTGTACATTTTCTATATATAACCAATACCTAATGTAACATATATTATGAGGTGGAATAGTATTATAAAGGTGTATTAAACGGTACCATGACTAAATCTGTATTTACCAAGATAGAAATGAACAATGAATGAACCTATTTTTGTCCCATAATACTTGGTACATTTTTCTATATATAACCAATACCTAATGTAACATATATTATGAGGTGGAATAGTATTATAAAGGTGTATTAAAACGGTACCATGACTAAATCTGTATTTACCAAGATAGAAATGAACAATGAATGAACCTATTTTGTCCCATAATACTTGGTACATTTTTCTATATATAACAATACCTAATGTAACATATATTATGAGGTGGAAATAGTATTATAAAGGTGTATTAAAACGGTACCATGACTAAATCTGTATTTACCAAGATAGAAATGAACAATGAATGAACTATTTTTGTCCCATAATACTTGGTACATTTTTCTATATATAACCAATACCTAATGTAACATATATTATGAGGTGGAAATAGTATTATAAAGGTGTATTAAAACGGTACCATGACTAAATCTGTATTTACCAAGATAGAAATGAACAATGAATGAACCTATTTTTGTCCCATAATACTTGGTACATTTTTCTATATATAACAATACCTAATGTAACATATATTATGAGGTGGAAATAGTATTATAAAGGTGTATTAAAACGGTACGTGACTAAAGCTGTATTTACCAAGATAGAAATGAACAATGAATGAACCTATTTTTTGTCCCATAATACTTGGTACATTTTTCTATATATAACCAATACCTAATGTAACATATATTATGAGATGGAAGTAGTATTATAAAGGTGTATTAAAACGGTACCATGAATAAAACTGTATTTACCAAGATAGAAATAAACAATGAATGAACCTATTTTTGTCCCATAATACTTGGTACATTTCTTTATATGTAACCAATACCTAATGTAACATCCATTATGAGAGAGAGGTATTATTACGAAGGTGTATTCAAAAAGCATTGAGACTAAAGCTGTATTTACCAAGACAAAAATGAACAATGTATGAAACATTAATTTTCTTGGTAATTTTGGCCAATTATATCTCGACATTATCTGTTTTATTCCCTTGTTTCTTACTGGATCAAAGCCAAATTTGGTTATCAACCATCATGCGGACCGTTCTCTTGGAAGTTTCTGTCGCTGGCAAAAGATGATTAATTCTCCCATTTCTTACAATTCAAGTGATGAGACCATTGGAATAGCACACCATGACAACGCAGTCCTAATGACAAGGTAAGTCATTAATACAATACAATTATCTAACATATTGTTATAGAGTTAGTTGATAAACAGGTTTTATCCTGTAATTGACCTTTCATTGGGAGAGCCAACGAGATGAACGCTTTCTGTCTCTTTGAAAACATACTGCTTTTTTTCTTTTCTTTCTTTACATTTTTTTTCTTTTAAATTTTTTTCTTTTAAATTTTTTTCTTTTGTTTACATTATTCATTTTTTCCTTTCTTTTTTCCTTTTTTTCTTTTTCCTTTTTTAAAATATTTTTCTTTTCTTTTCTTTAATTTCATTTGAAAATTTTTTTCTTTTTTTCTTCTTCTTTTTGTTCTTTTTTCTTTTCTTTTCTTTTCTTTTCATTTTTCTTCTATTTTTAATTTTTAAATTTTTCCTTTTCGTTCTTTTTTCTTTTCTTTTTTCATTTTTTTTTTCTCTTTTAATTATTCTCTTTTTCTTTTCTTTTTTTATCGTTTTTATTCTTTTCTTCTTTTAGATTTTTTTCTTTTATTTTTTCATTTTTTCTTTTTAAATTTTTTTTCTTTTTCTTCTTTTTTCTTTTCTGTTTTTCTTTTTTTTTTTGTAATTTTTTTCTCTTTTTATTTCTTCTTTTTTCTTTTCTTCTTTTAATTTTTTCTCTTCTTTTTTCTTTTCTTTTCTTTATTTTTTCTTATTTAATTTTTTTATTTTTTCTTTTCTTTTCTTTTCCTTTTTTTCTTTTTTGAATTTTGACTTTTTCTTTTTTTCTTCTTTTTTCTTTTTGATAATACGTATGTAGGATTATTAAACCAGTTTTAGCAATACAACTTAATGAATACATTTACAGATCCTCTTTTTTGACAACATAATAAAAACAACAATAACCCAACATATTTTTATGGAGTTGATTGAGAGATTTTAAACTGTAATTATCATCGGTTTTTATTGGGAGAAATTTAGTTTTTTTGTCTCTTTGAAACCCGACTTTTTTTTTTCTTTTTCTTTTCATTTTTTCTTTACTTTTTTCAATTTCTTTTTGTTTTTCTTCTTTTTTTTCTTTTTTTTCTTCATTTTACATTTCTTTTCTCTTCATTTTTTTTTTTCTTTTTTCATTTCTTTTCTTCTTCTTTTTCATGTTTTCTTTACTTTTTTCAATTTTTTTTTCTGTTTTTCTTCTTTTTTTCTTCATTTTACATTTCTTTTCTTTTCATTTTTTTTCTTTTTCTTTTCTTTTCTTTCTTTTCTTTTTTTTTCATTTCATTTCTTTTTTCTTTTTTCTTTCTTTTTCTTTTTTTTTCATTTTTCTTTACTTTTTCAATTTTTTTCTGTTTTTCTTCTTTTTCCTCTTCTTTTTCTTCATTTTACATTTCTTGTCTTTTTCATTTTTTTCTTTTTTTTTCTTTTTTCTTTCTTTTTTCTTTTTTTTTCTCCATTTCTTTTTCTTTTTTCTACTTTTTTTCTTTTCTTTTTAAATTTTTTCTTTTTATTATTTTCTTTTTTCTTTTCATTTTTAATTTCTTTTCTTTTTAATTTCTTTTCTTATTTCTTTTTTAGATTTCTTTTCTTTTTTCTTCTTTTTTCTTTTCATTTTTTCTTTTTCTTATTTTCTTCTTTCTTCTTTTCTTTTTTAATTTCTTTAAAAAAATTTTTCTTATTTCTTTTTTTTAATTTCTTTTCTTTTTTATTCTTTTTTCTTTTCTTTTTTCATTACTATTCCTTTTCTTTTTTCTTTGTTTCTTTTCTTTTTTAATTTCTTTTCCTTTTTCTTCTTTTTTCTTTTTTTCCTTTTCCTTTTTTTCTTTTCTTTTTTGTTTTTTGTTTTTGACAACTCATTTTTGGGATTATTATTGTAACATACATCGATTCTAAATGAGTTTTAAAAATGAATAATGAATTTGAGCTTTAAGAATGAATAAAACAATACATCTTCGGCATAAAATAACCCAACAAGGTTTTACATCCCGTAAAATCCGTAAAATATTTGCATCTTATGGCATATCAACCCCTGTAGGGTTATTTTATACCAAAGATGTTTAGTTTTATTCATTCTTGATGGGTATACAACATTTTTAAACACAGTCGTTTTAAACTCATTTTCATAAGACTCATTAGAAAATAACCTATTGATGGTACCCTAACAGGTACTACTACTGTTACATAATCTATGCGGTTGCATAAGATTATTGTCAATCCCCTGTATTTCTAAAGGGATGGTCCTTTTTTTATATCACGGGCGGGACTTTCCATGGAATAGTACAGAAAGCCCGCGGAATACGTGGAGTCACGTGGGACCTGGTTGGGTCCTCAGTTTTCAGTTTAGACGTCAGGCAGAGAAGATGTCCTGCCTTAACTGGAACTCACTGCATACGCGCGCTATGTTAGTCAGATGTTTAGTTACATGAAATGTTTTAGTTAAGTAAATAAAGCCTACTAAATAACACGGTTTTGTGGGTTGTGAATGTCTTTGTAACAAGACTGATCTAGAAGAAGAAATGAGTTAAGTGCGAACCGACCACCAAGACGAAGTCCAGACACTAGAAAGAGGACTAGAAGAACTTAAGATATCAAAGACGCCAGAAGAAGAATAGAAGTAAGAAAGAAAAAGGTATACAACACTACCTAAGGGTTAGAGTGGATCTCGGGAGTAATGGTGATGAAGGAGGTACTCCACACTCCCCAGAGTTCCAGAATTGTAACTTCACTAATAGATGCTGTTTAACATCATGCCCAGGGCACTAAAACCCTCATCCACCGTCTTCTAGTACAGATATGATAAATATATGAATTTCTGAAGCCAATATTTTCCATTCTTTTTGTTTTCTTTTAATATCAATTAAATAACTTTGAAATTTATCTAAATTGTTGACTGATTTCTGTGCAAATTATCCGTATTTAATTTTTTTGTTCTTAAAATTTTACATTATTATCTTTTATGAGGTTCTGAGAATTTTTGTAACCAATATTTTCTTTTGTTTGGTTTTCTTTTAGTATATTTATCTCCATTTTATTTTCCGTAAAGGCCAGAATTTATTTTATCAACTACTATTTAGCCCTTTTGTTCAGAGTCGAGACTTACGTGGTAGAGTCGGCTTTAACACAAAAGTTAGAGAAGTGAGATAACTTCTAGGCATAAAATAACACATAACTTAATACGTTAATTCATTTATAAACTTTTTTTTCGATTAAAGGACAGCCTTATTTGATATTGTTGTTACGTAGTGATTCAGTTATACCGTTTTTTTTTTTTTTTTTTTTTTTTTTGTTTTTTTTTTTACATCAGCGTAGATATTTCAAGGAATTGAATTATATTATTGTTTGTCGAATGATTCCTTCGATCAGACATGTGAATAATTCATGATTGGGGGTTTGGGATAAAAAAAAAGATGAATTTATTCTTGATGTTGAAGTTGACGTTCGGTTTATATCAAAACTTCATATAGATACTAGGACTTGACGTGGCCAGCCGATTAATCGGAGGGGGCCTCTCCGACAGCCCGTCTAGCCTTAGTAAGCGCCAAAGTGGAGTGTTGCACGTCATGGACTGCTCAGCCACCATAATTCCGTTCCTTAGCATCATGGGTCGCTACACACGGCCAACAGCTAGCCCTATTTATAGGACCGGGTTAGCTCAGTCGGTAGAGCGTTCGGCTAGAAACAACAAGGTTCCTAGTTCGATACCGGCTCTCGCCAACTCAGCGTATGAGTAGCACAGGGATCTGTGCGGTAAAGTAAGGAGTTGATGGTAGGCGTGGTGCTCCACCTCAGTCGTAAAAACAATTTCCTTGGTCTAGCGCTAGTGTAAAGGGGATAGACTCCCTCGCTGATTGGCTGATACCGACTTTAGGCCACCCCGATGACTTTACTATACTTACAGGTTTGCAGTCGGTATATTCTACTAGCCCGGCTGATAAAGCGTTTGTGTAGACTTTATCGTCACTTTAATTATATACTTGTAAAATCTAGTATTTTTAAAGATAGAATCCTTAAATATTGTTACGTAGCGGCTTTCTTCGCTACTCTAAATCGTTAGTACTGGGTTTTTTACTGTACCCAAAGCGATGTATGTTAGTAGTCAGCTACTACCGATTACTGGACATCAATAAACAACAGATACGTATGTACAAAGGGAGGACCCTTCTTTATTTTCTTCGGTGTGTGGGTGGTGAAGGCACAGAGCTTACAATGAGTACCCGAGGGGTGTTTGCTGACGGGAGACGTGAAGTGTCCTTTCGGCTGCCGGCTGGCGTCTCACCGCCCTGGCCGCGACGGACAGTGAGCGTCGGTCATTCACTGTTCGCCGTCCGCTGTCTGACTCTGCCTGACTCTCTTTTTATATATCTCAAACACCTACGCGTTTTCTTTGTTACATTTATCAGCGGACAAATCTATTTCCGTTTTTTGCTTCTTTGTTCGCTTTTACCGGGAAAAAAGTCCTTTGTCATTTTTGTCATCTTTTCTTTGTTTAATTTAAACGGAAATTCCTATTTCCGTTTGTACAATATACAACAATATTTAAAATTTAAATTTAGAATCTAAATGAAAATATTGCTAGAATTCTTTATTTACCAAGACAGAAATGAACAATAAATGAAACATTAATTTTCTTCAAAACACCCCCTTTCGTATTCAACATATGAAAGTATCGAGACTAAAGCTTCAAAATAATCCCCTTGGCATTCAACAGGCTTATTCTAGCGAGTGTTTTATTGGTCGAAGCACCTCTGAGAATCTTTGTATTTTGCATTGTTAAATAAGAAACTGACTTTTTCCTTTGCAATAAACACATTTTCTGTTTCATCCTAGGTATGACATTTGCACTTACAAGAACAAGCCTTGTGCAACATTAGGTAAGTAAAATATCGTCATTTCTAATGCATTTTACAATATAGAACACAGGTCAAAGTTAATAAAACAGCTAATTCTGTAGATCAGGAATGGGCACCATGCTCGGTCTGTACGGCTAGCAGGTACGCAAAAAGTCCCTAACTCATCACCTTAAGAAATTTGGATCTCGCAATATCGCCTTACGATGCTAAAGAAAATTAGTCTTGCGTAAACCAGTAGACCAACTAGTACACATCTCAGCAGAAGCAGCGGCAGCCGTAGCATTGATCAATAGATGACAGGAAACTCAAAATTATTTTGCCTTTCCACTGAAAAGAGATGATTTTTTAAATTAATTTCTTAATCATTTTGTTCCCTGGAAAATTGATTTTTATTACACTGTAACGTCCAATTTCACTCACTCCTAATTTTTCGTTAGTTTTTCTATTTTTAAGAAGAGGGGATTTCACAATTATCTATTCTGTACAAAATCAATTCTTCTTTATCCACGGCGCTTTATGCCTATCTATCTTTGTTCACACACACACAACACACACACACACACACACACAATATATATATATATATATATATATATATATATATATATAACGAACCCGAAAATTTATGACAAAAAAAAAGTGAATCCAATACTCCATAATATCAAGTTCATTCATTTATATATTTTTAATGCTTCGTAATAACTTTAAAAAAACATTTTTAAATATATTATATATATATATATATATATATATATATATATATATATATATATATATAGGAGAGGTATTCAAAACTTGGTAGTAATGGATGATTCTATATGTGATTTCTAAGATATACTGTATTATTATTGTATGATCCAGTATGTACACATACAGTGAATCTTTAAATCACTAAAAAGAGCTCAATGTATAATAAACTTTTTAGATTATATACAGAGCAATATTTATCTTTCAAAGGAAGGAAAAACCCAACACCGTTATTCCATAATAAATGCATTTCGACCAAAATTAGGGCCTTTATAAATCTACTGTTTCCTACAATCTGATGATTGGATTACCAAGAAACTTCAAGTTATGAGTGTGAAACCATAATATCACCATTATATATATTATATATATATATATATATATATATATATATATATATATATACCTTTTCTTTCTTTCTCTCTCTCTCTTTATATATATATATATATATATGGTTAATTCTTTGTTAGTATTGGAGAAATGATAATAAAGTGCTCCATTACTTCTGTAAGAGCTGTATTTATTTATTTATAGTTTACAATACATTTAAAAGTCCGTTTTATCAATAGTTTCGGAACATCACCTTTATTTATTTATAGGTGATGTTCCGAAACCATTGGTAAAACGGACTTTTAAATGTATTGTATAAGGATCCCGACACTACGAATTTGTCAACATTACAGATTCCTGAAACTTTCTATTTTCATCAGTTTTGGGTGTATATAGCATAAGAATATTGTGACGTAAGCTGTGATGTAGAGCTATGACGTAGTTTTTGTTACAGACAGAAATACAGACAATCACCATTATTAATATTATTAATACTAGCAAATAAAAAAAAAAAACCCCCCGGGCGATGTAAAAATAAATTTTTGAAAGATATTGCTTGAGGAGGTGGAAGTTTAAAATTAAATGTCGGAGAGTTTGAACCATAAATCATGAAATCATCAAATTTATTAAAGGAGTAAAAAAAATAAAACAATTTGAAATCGAAACTAAGTTCTATTAATTTTGAATATCTATTAAAATAAAACAAACTTTATATAAATATATGATACTGGGGATGTATCTATTAAAACTTGTTTTAAAAAAACAATGAGGACTGTCTAATGTTGCATGCTCAAATTTTGAGCGTATCTTTTCTATGTTATGACGATTTCGGATATAGTGACGTAAGCAGTGACGTAGTTTTTTTTTACAGAAAAAACCGGAAGCGAATCTCCATTATTAATAGATTTATTAAAACTTGTTTTAAAAACAATGAGGACTGTCTAATGTTGCATGCTCAAATTTTGAGTGTATCTATTCTATGTTATGACGATTTCGGATATAGTGACGTAAGCAGTGACGTAGTTTTGTTACAGAAAAAAAACAGGAAGCGAATCTCCATTATTAATAGATTTATTAAAACTTTTTTACAAACAATGAGGACTGTCTAATGTTGCATGCTCAAATTTTGAGTGTATCTATTCTATGTTATGACGATTTCGGATATAGTGACGTAAGCAGTGGCGTAGTTTTTTTTTTTATTACAGACAAAAAACCGGAAGCGAATCTCCATTATTAATAGAAATAGATAATAGATAATCATTTGTTTTTTGGCTTGGTTTGTTTTGTTTTACGGCATATCAACCTCAGTAGGTCATTTAATGCCGACAAAGTTGTGAAATAAATTCATTCTTGATGCATAATACAATTTTGTTTATAAATTCATGTTTTTTCTATTTAACCCATAGATGGGTCATTTGTGTTTTTTTTGACACTGAAAATTCTTTATCGATTTTGCAGGTCTATGTATCTATTAACACTTATTTTAAAAAAACAATGAAGACTGTCTAATGTTGCATACTCAAATTTTGAGTGTATCTTTTCTATGTTATGACGATTTCGGATATAGTGACGTAAGCAGTGGCGTAGATTTTTTTTTTTATTACAGACAAAAAACCGGAAGCGAATCTCCATTATTAATAGAAATAGATAATCATTTGTTTTTTGGTTTGGTTTGTTTTATTTTACGGTATATATCAACTCAGTGGGTCATTTAATGCCGACAAAGTTGTGAAATAAATTCGTTCTTGATGCATAATACAATTTTGTTCATAAATTCATGTTTTTTCTATTTTAAGATCAAGAAAAAAAGCACCGGTCACCGATAGATGGGTCCCATTTGGTTTTTTTTTTTTTTTATTTTTTTTTTTTTTTTTTTTTTTTTTTTTTTTTTTTTTTTTTTGTTTGAATCACTGAGCTTATTATTGTTATGAAATTTCTTTTATCGATTTTGCAGGTTTGAGCCCCGTGCTTGGAATGGGGTGTTGAAGATGACGAAAGTTGCAGACATAACGAAGACAATTGGTTTGCCTCGGGCTACACAACCATAATTGCTCGATAGAGATTCCCTGGATCCACAAGTAGGTGAAATAAGCAGGCAATAAATCAATAGCATGGATTGCGGCGGCGTGGGGCGGGAGAGGTGCTTTCGTTGTGGTAATGGTTATTGGGTTGTAGGAATAATGGAACTACGGGTGCAGCACTTCGGCGACCACGAGTTTTTCGAAAAATCCTGGACATCGGCGAGGGGGGGCTGTTTATGGCATTTTTTTTCGCATAAATACTAATACACCAGCTACCGTCTGCCAGCCTTAGTTGGAGGGAAGCTAATGCATCCGAATCGAGAACTATTCTCACTCTTACAAAATTTTAGGGTAAATAAACAGGCAAGACTAAGTAGGCCTTTTTGTTTATATTATTGTGGGAGGTAACCCGCGCTTTTTTTTTTTTTTAGGACGGTTAGTGTAGTAAACAAGATTTTTGAAATTCAACATAACATCTTGTAATTTTCAATAGCTGTTTCTTAACACTAGGTGAAACACGTCTAAAAAAAGCGACGGTTACTCCCATCAAATATATATATGAAAAGAGCTTACTTATATATAGTATTATTTGGATTATAATGATTATATATTGTGATTTTGGAGAACGCGTTCGCTATTTTTTTTTAGACGGTGTTAGTGTAGGAAACTGAGATTTTGAATTCACAAAACATCTGAATTCAAAGAATCTGTTTTTCTCTAAAGACCAACAAACTACCGTCTAAAAGCGACGGTACTACGTTCTCGCATGACATCAATATAAGTATACAAGAGGCTTACGTTATTATTAATATAATGAAGATTTGATGATAATGATATATATGCTGGAAGTACCTATACGTCGCTTTTTTTAGGACGATTAGTGTAAGACAGATTTTTTGATAAATCCAGTATGTTGTTGGATCAAATTAAACTGACCGGGTAACTAAACTATTTTTCTAAGGGTGGCCCCTGAATTCCAAATCCGACTGAGATAGAAGAATATAAACAATTTGCAATAACCCTTCTACTTAGTTCCAGTTTACGAAACGGTGGGAACGGAAAGGCTTAATTAGGTTTAGAGTAGTCGTCAATACACGTAGAACATAAAATACTAGACGTCCCGATGGTAGGCTGCATGGGCTTGGCATTCGTTGACCTGAGAGGAGCGCGGTGTTTTTGATGTTTGAGAATTCCTATAAAGAGGAAATCCTGGTCTTGAAGTTAAATTTGAAGTTGTGATCACCAAAAAACTAATCTAATATGTTTTGTTGGATACATGCTATTGTAGTACAAAACGGAAATAGGATTTTCGGTTGA
>CM042160.1:94128637-94144709 GCA_023376005.1 Doryteuthis pealeii | reverse complement strand
AGATAAATCTCAACCATTTGATCATTTAAGATGCATAAGAATGAACTAAAGTTGTGAGTTTAAATCATCATAATACCCATTACTATTGATATTTATATATATATATATATATTATATATTATATAATATATATAATATGACACACCACATATATATATATATATACACACACACAATTTAACACAACACATGTCTGCACATATAATATTATATTACACATATATAATCAACAAATATATTATATATTACATTATATATATCCACATAATAAATATATTATATATATACACCACATTATATATATACCACACACATATATATATATATACACACACACACAATAATATAATACACACACCATATATATATCACAACATATATATATATTACATCAACAGTTTACCAATCATATATATATATATATATATATATATATATATTATATATATTATATTATATTATATATATATTATATATAGTTTAATGATTCATTCAATTGTCAGTTGAAATATGACTTGGTTTGTAATGAACTTAAGTAATCTCCCTGAATGTGATACGAGTGGTGGACGTTTCAAGTCAAAATTAATATATTTGCACAAAATAATTATATCTATTATTTATTTATTGTAATCAAATGTATCCGAATTCTTAGAGGAGACAAAAAAATACTCAAAACATAATACATAGCATTATATATCACCTAAGATAATAGAATTAGCATTATGATTTAACTATAAAAATATTCAAAAATTAAATTTAGTTGTTAATAATAACTGTTTCCTTCCAAAAAGATAGTGAAGAAAAAAATAATGTTATCATTTTTAATGTCCATTAGTAGAATGCACCCTAACAATTATCTATACTTATATTACTAGCAATAATATGCACCCTCGGTGCAAGTATTTAAGTTTAATGTAATGAAAATATCGTATTAAATTAGAAACGCTAATGAAACTAATAAAATACAGATAAAAAGATTTGAAACATAGGAGGGTATAATCGAAAAATAGAACAACTGAAACTTATCTTCCATCACTCTCGTCTTTCATTTGTTATTTTTTTTCTAATTTAAGTATTTAGTTAAAATACGAAAGTAAGAATAAAATGACCACTTATCTTTTCTTGTTATGGATTTCATTTAAGATTAATTGAAGAGATTTTGCTTATATTCATTAAATAAATCAAACAGTTAGAAACCAATAATACTAAGCACATATTTATTAAAATCACATTTTTAATATCAATATGCAATATCAATTTGGCTCGATGGAACCGTAAGATCTCCTCGATAAATATTGTTTCTCTGTAGTATCATCACTATCATTCCCTACCATGACAGAAATATAGTTCACATTGAAAAAAAGTTTAATTTTTCTGATATAACCTGAAATCATAGATAATTGTTTTGTGTATTTGTTTTGTATAACTACAGAATTATTTTTTTTAACTTGATATAATGGAATGACCCATCTTCCCCGTATCTCAACAGTGGTGATGGTTCTAGCCACTATTTAAGAACACTCATATTACTCTATGCAGAACCCACTTGAAGTACTTAGACGATGGACTCTCCTCCTAATACTCACGTGACCTTACTATATAACATAACTATATTTTTTTTTTTGATAGTTTGTTTACAATCTTTTATTATTACATTTCCGAAGGAGAAGAAAAAGACAAGTTTGTATATTTTAACATCTTTTTTTTCGAAACAGGCATAAATTGACTATAAAACGAATCGGACTGTTAGAATTCAGCTTGCTTATGTGACATGTGAGGCCGTATATATTAGTAGGCCGTGGGTCCAGAAATTCAGAGAGTTTGGAACTGTGCAAAATCTTAATTCTAAAGGTCAAGAGACACTTATTCTGGTCGGAGGGTGAGTGCTAGGAACAGAAAGAAATATTGATGCTGTATGGGACTCAGGCGCGGTGCACATTTGGAAAATATTTTAGACGGATGTCTAAATTTTTAATTCCTTTAAAGCAAAGCAACCAAGATAACTGAAACTTTGAGGAATGATTTTACAAACTTTAAGTCCAACAAGTTTCTTGAAATTTTTATAGACGTTGATCAGATTAAATAAAATTGATTGGGTACTGTTTTTTTTTTGTTTTTTTTTTGAGGGGAGGGGTCACCCTATATAACACAGCAGTGGTCAGTTCGGGTGGAGCTATTTTTAAATATGTAAAGTAAAAAGTAAAGTCGACGGGGCGGTATAAAGTCGGTATCAGCCAGTCAGCGAGGGAGTCTATCCCCTTTTCAATAGCGCTAGACCGAGGAGATTTTAGCATCTGAGGTGGAGCCTCACACCTACCATCAGCTTCTTTACCGCACAGATCCCTGTGCTGCTCATACGCTGAGTTGGCGAGGACCGGTATCGTACTAGGAACCTTGTGGTATCTAGGGGGCCGGGTTAAATATGTATATAAAGGCTAATTCAGGTTGACTTTACCATAGATAGATGAAAAACTAAATAGGTGAAGGTTTATTGAAATACTAGCAGCGGCTACCCGGTGATTTTTTTAAGTTAGTCCCGCAGATCCATTATTACTGAATCGTGAGTTGATTTCCTCGTGGGATGCCCCATTTAAATCCCTATATAAAAAAATAGACCTTGCATTGATCCAGCTACTCTGAAAAGAAATATTAATGTCTACTATCTAAAATATTAAATGAAAAAAATCCATGCTGTTATCATTTAAATTTTATTTTTTAATTATCTTCACGAATATAAATCAAATCTCTATTATTTTTGCTCAAAAACCAAGCCCTGGTGATATTTAATATTTACTTTGTCTTTAATTGTTTTATTCTCGTAGTTTCATCCTGACATACATACATACATACATACATACACACCAATTGTTCGGTGCCATTATATTATCTACTTTGTAAGAAATTTTCATTCAATAATTTACAATAATTTTTCTTGCTTTTAGTACAAAAATTATGAAGCATTATTGAAATATATTAAAACTATGGTAAGTTAGGTTGGATTTTTTTTTAAATACACTAGCAAATATATGCACCCTCCGGGTGCAAGTATTTAAGTTTTAATATAATAAAATATTGTATTAAATTAGAAAGGCTAATGAAACTAAATAAGAATACAGATAAAAAGATTTGAAACAGAGGGAGTATAATAAAAAATGGAACAACTGAAACTTACTCTTCCATCACTCTCGTCTTTCATTGTTATTTTTTCTAATTTAAGTATTTAGTTTTAAGAGGAAGTAAAGAATAAAATGACAGTTATTTTATCTTGTTAATGGATTTCAATTAAGATTCATTGAAGAGATTTTTGCTCATATTCATTAAATTAAAACCAAACAGTTAGAAATCAATAATACTAAGCACATATTTATTAAATTCGATTTTTTAATATTAATATGCAAATTAGCCTTCCCGTTCACACTGTAAACCGCTATTTTGTTGTATATATAAATACAATTGCATGTTGTCAGTATGGAGACATAGTTAACAGTATTAATAATGCAAAACAATTTTATTAATAATTGAGGTTTAGATAAAAATAAAATCATGGAGAATGTGATGTCAATAAATAAGAGAATTGTGACTTGAGTAGGAATATAGTTTCGGTTACAGACAGAAAAACACACAATCTCCATTATAATAAGATATATATGGCTTTTTATGGAGGTGTGTGGTGTAATGGTTAGAGTCATAGGAAATGGACTCGCCGACCCGAGTTCAAATCCTGGACGAGGCTCTTCGCATTTCCCATAGCGCTAATACCCTTGGAAAAGGAATGAATCCATATATTGTCCTTCCAGCTATGGATAAATAGTAGGGCAGACTGGGCTTTTAACCTTGAATAGGTAACCAGTCTAGAAGGAAAACTCTGTATTCAACCCTGTTAAACTCCTCTCAAGAAATTGACCTTGTGCCACATCTTGCTCGTGCGCAGGGGTTGGTAAATATATATATATATATATATAATTGAAGTCATACCTAATTTTGAAAATTAATCAGTTAATAATTAATGAATTTAGGCGGGCATATATGTTTAAATGTAAGGCTAAACAAATCGAGAAAATGTCAATCCCTGTATGTACATTTCGACCCATTAGGTCTCATCAGCAAGGTTATAGACATGGGAGACTGCTCCGTGTTTGACTCGAAACCTCGACTGCCAAGCTGACAGACGGGGATTCTAACCACTACATCAGCGGGCCTATCCCAGATTCTTCGTTCGTTTTGAACTTATCTATATACCACTTTTGGGGGGACTTATCGCACGACAGTATGAAAGTAAGTAAACAAACAAAATGGCCGTTCCAGGTGGATATAACTATGGTTGACTTCACCTGCTGGTGTGAGAGAAAGTAATTGTGGAGGGACTTACCTGTTCATCAGTGAGTAGTACCAAACGCGTAACAATAATGTTGACTGCATTGCCAATGCTCACATCATGGTACAGTTTGGCCACCTGACCTCAAAATATAAAGAAAAATATTCCTAGCTGAACAATACTTTGTTATTGGCCAAAGGATTACTCCTACTGGGAGTTTGAAAAATGTTTATGAACCAAAAGGAGAAAAAATACTAGTGTAGGGAGTATCAGGTCTGAAGAAAGAAAAAAGAAAGCAAGGAACAAAAAGTGAAAGAAAGAAAGAAAAAAGAATGGAACAAAAAGTGAAAAGAAAACAAACAAACAAAACAAAAATGAAAAGAAAGAAAGAAAGAAAGAATGGAACAAAAGTGAAAGAAAGAAAGAAAGAAACAAACAAACAAACAAAAACAAAAAGTGAAAAGAAAGAAAGAAAGAAAGAAAGAAAGAAGAAAGGAACAAAAAAGTGAAAAGAAAGAAAGAAAGAAAGAAAGAAAGAAATGGAAATAAAAAGTGAAAAGAAAGAAACAACAAACAAACAAAAAGTGAAAGAAGAAGAAAGAAAGAAAGAAAGAAAGAAAGAAATGGAACAAAAAGTGAAAGAAAGAAACAAAAAACAAACAAATAAACAAAAAGTGAAAAGAAAGAAACAAACAAACAAAACAAACAAACAAAAAGAAGAAAGAAGAAACAAAAAAAAACAAAAAGAAAAAAAGAAAGAAAGAAAGAAAGAAAAGAATGAAGTGAAAGAAAGAAAGAAAGAAAGAAAGAAAGAAAGAAAGGAACAAAAAGTGAAAAGAAAGAAGAAAGAAAGAAATTGAAGAAGTGGGAGTGGAAATACAATGAATGACTAAGGAAGAAAAAATGAAAGAAACGAAGTAAACTAAAAACAAACAAAGAAAGAAAGAAAGAGAGAAAGAAAGAAAGAAAGAAAGAAAAGAAAGAAAAGAAAGAAAGGAAAAAAGTGAAAAGAAAGAAAGAAAGAAAGAAAGAAGAAGAAAGAAAGAAGAATGGAACAAAAGTGAAAAGAAAGAAAGAAAGAAGGAAAGAAAGAAGAAAGAAAGAATGGAACAAAAAGTGAAAGAAAAAAGAAAGAAAGGAACCAAAAGTGAAAAGAAGAAAGAAAGAAGAAAGAAAGGACAAAAAGTGAAAAGAAAGAAAGAAAGAAAGAAATTGAAGAAGTGGAGGGGAAATACAATGAATGACGAAGGAAGGAAAAATTAAAGAAACGAAGTAAACTAAAACAAACAAAAGAAAGAAAGAAAGAAAGAAAGAAAGAAAGAAGGGTGAAAGAAAAAATGGTGGAGTGTTAGGGGCAAAGAAAGTAAAGGTGAAGGAAGTAAAACAAACGAAAGAAAGAAAGAAAGAAAGAAAGAAAGAAAGGAAGAAGAAGAAGAAGAAGAAGAAGAAGAAGAAGAAGAAGAAGAAGAAGAAGAGCGAGAAGAAGAGCGAGAAGAAGAAGAAGAAGAAGAAGAAGAAGAAGAAGAAGAAGAAGAAGAAGAAGAAGAAGAAGAAATACGATACCAAACAAAAAGGTACAAATAAATGTTTGCTTAAAAATATTTTACATGAACAGAAAATGAAAATTAGGCAATTTCAATTGATTTTACTCCAGCACTTTAAAAAAGGTTGTTTTTTTTTCAATCGTAACTTTTATCGTAAATATATGTAATAGAAGGAATCGGTTTAGGAATCGCAAGGTTCCTGTTTCGATACCGGTCCCCGCATGAGTAGTACAGATTGGTTAATCTGATCTGTTCGGTAAAGTAGGAAGATGACGGTAGGTGTGACGTTCCATCTCAGCAAAAACTATCTCCCTGGACTAGTGCTAGCGTAAAGGGGATAGACTCCTTCGCTCTCCGATGCTATTCGGAACAGGCTCCGATGGCTTCAGCCACTGGACCAGTGTTAAATTAACGACGTGATCCCAGGGAGCTATCCCCCAAGTGACACCTTCCCCCTTGATTTAAAGGGGCATGGCTTATTGCCCGGTGCCTGAGGCACCCCCTTGAGAGGGGAATGTCGACCGGATCTACGCATTTTTTGCACCCGCCATCCCATGGAAGATACCATTCCCATGATAGATTCACAAAATCTCATACTGTTGGAAAAATATATACCGTAGTTGACGGCATATAGGACGCACTATTTTTCCAAAATGTTTTGAGCCAAAATTGCCCTGCGTCTTATACATCGTAGATTAAGTTTGAGACCTCCCGTATTCCATCCAATAATATGTTGACAAGGATTGGATACTTATAATTACTTATGTTATAATTTCAAACGGTCTCTATCATTGGAATTTCCTACAGGGGATTTTTTTATAAATATTACTATAGAATTTAACATTAGCGTAATGATGATAAAATGCATTTATTTCACACAACTATTAATTTCTAACATATTCTCTTTCGTGCTAAGTCGCTTACACCAATGTTTCTCTGTCACGTCGAATTAACGAGATACAGTAAATATTTCAAATCAAAATTCACCTAATAACTCGCTCAGACTACGGATTCATCATCATCATTATCAACATCATCATCATCAAAAGGTTGCGTCGACAGCATGTATACTCTCACAGAGACGTTCTTTTACACACACACACACACACAGAGTCTCGAAAACATTCTCTCTCTCTCTCTCTCTCTCTCTCCTCTCTCTCTCTCTCTCTCTCTCCTCTCTCTCTCTCTCTCTCTCTCTCTCTCTCCTCTTTCTTTCTCTCTCTCTATCTATCTATCTATCTGTCTATCCATCTATCTCTATCTCTCTAAGTAAATAGGTATACAGTATCTACTATTATTAAAATCTTTCAATGTTTCCACCTTCATACCACGTCAACCTACCCCCCCTCTCTCTCTCTCTCTCTCTCTCTCTCAAACACACACTCTCTCTTTCTTTTTCTCACAACCTTCACACGTGAAAGTATACACACACTCTGTCTGTCTGTCTGTCTGTCTCTCTCTCTCTCTCTCTTACACACTCACATGCATACATATACATACACTCCTCTATTTCGCATTCATACATATAATCCCCCTCTCTCTCTCTCTCTCTCTCTCTCTCTCTCTCTCTCTCTCTCTCTCTCTCTCTCGCAAACACACACTCTCTCTGTCTCTTTCTCACAACCTTCACACGTGCAAGTACACGCACACACTCTCTCTCTCTCTCTCTCTCTCTCTCTCTCTCTCTCTCTCAAAAACAAATCTCTCTCACAACCACACATAATTAAACACACGCTCTCTCTCTCTCTCTCTCTCTCTCTCTCTCTCTCTCTCTCTCTTCTCTCTCTCTCTCTCTCTCTTCATCAACTATCGTGCCATGCCAGTGACGAGACATATTCTTCTATAATCCCCGGTGTTGAGACAGAGTAGAAGAACGTAAATTACATTTCCCAAGGAACATAATTAGTCTCAATCGAAATTCAGACTCGTCACACCGATTCCATTTACCACGCTGATCTTTACACCTGAAAATAAAATAGAATTGCAATGAAAAAAAAAACAAACAACAATAAAAAGACAAACTGACTGCACTGTGCAGACAACACTTACAATATTCATGATGGTCAGGATGTAAGGTTCGATCTCGTGCAGGCCGTGGTAACTAAGCATCATACGATCAGCCACGACCAATGTCTCTACATTCTGTTCGCGACTGACTGACCGCTTCTTTCGCCGGTCGCTGTGACCCCGTTCGTAGGATTTTTCTTTCAAAGTCCCGTGACCTGACTGTTGTGCATTTGAATGCCAGGCACTATTCTTATTCGACACGTTATCTGAAATAAAAGGAAAATAAATAAGTCAACATTAGGTATCTTGGGCTAGACGGGCGGTCGGAGAGGCCCCCTCCGATCAATCGGCTGGTCACGTCAAGCCCTAGCACCTATATGATTTTCCCAACCCTATTGCCCTTATGGCAAGCCCCAACCCCTTTTTATCATATGGTGCTAGAAAGTGGTGGCTGCGGTCTACATGTCCTGGGAATGACGTTAAACTCTATCTGATGGTGAGGTTCCAGTTTTGGAGGTTTGGGGAATGTGGAGCACCCCTTCATCACCATTGCTCCCTGGTCCACTCTGACCCGGAGTGGTAGTATCTGTTAGGGTCCCATCTATGGGTTAAATAGAAAAATGTATTTATAAAAAAATTGTATTATCCATTAAGAATTGATTTATTTCAAAACTTTATTGGCAATAAATGACCCACTGAGGTTGATATGCCGTAAAACAAAACAAAACAAACCAAAACAAAAAAATCAACATTAGGTACCACCAGTTTACCCTGTGAAATCCCCTCACTATATTTAACACAATGAAACTTGGATAAAGGTTAATATTATTTGAAGAATTTTTGTGCATTCAAAAGCAGAAACATTAATACAAACTCCTAATGATTTTTAAAAAATTTTTCTCATCTTACGAAAATAATTAAAATTATGAACAAAAAACAATGTTTTCATTTTTGCACCGTTAAATCAATTGAAATTTAACGTAGCCAAAAATAAGTTATGACGAGAGGCTTTTTTAAAAATTATATGAAAAATTAAATTAATGGTCCGATTTTCACGAAAATTTCCAGAATTACTTACCTTTTGATGAACATATGTCTGAAATAGTTTTATCCTAAAATATATTAGAGAAAATATTTTTACAAGGTCTATCCACCCCCCACCCCCACCCCCATTTTATTTTATGAAATATGAAAAAATGAACCGACAAAAAACAATTTTTTTTTCTATAAAAATAAGAGTCTGAATAATTATATCAAATGATTTTTATAAGTTTCAACGCGAGAGCTTTTTAGTAAAAGACCCATGAATTCAAGAATTCTGCTAAATAAAACGGACTGTTTTTCTTATTTTTCAAGATAACGGTGAGTAATTTTTCACCAATCGGATAATTTGATATTTGAATTAACTGTTTTTCTTTGTAACAACTCTTTATGTTCGTCATTTTTTTTGCGAGATTTTTTTTTTTAAGCTCAAAAATATTTTACATTTCTTCCTTCACAGAGCAGAAATGTATTACACCCCACAGAATAAGCTGTAATTCCTTATCAACGTTTTCTTTAAGACACTCTGTTTTGTCCATGGAACATTTTGTGCATTTGATTCATTCAGAACATGTGTCTGCTGCATTTTTTTCATCATACGTGTGATAGCACGTGCAATAACCTGCCCTCATCAGCCGCCATGCTTTTATAAACTGGTAGAAATGGTTTTCATTAACCTCACGTATAATAATAGATTGGTAGAATTAATAGATTGGTAGATTTAATAAAGTAGCGGGTGACACTCAGCCATCACCTTTAATAATAATAATAATAATAATAATAATAATAATAATAATGGAGTAAAAAACGAGACACGACTGGGTTGGGAAGGTGATCCACTGGGAATTATGCAGATATTTAAATTTTGACCATACAACAAAATGGTATATGCATAAACCAGAGTCGGTTCTTGAGAACGAAGCGCATAAAATTCTCTGGGACTTACCCAGAAGAGTCCTGGAGACCTGAGGAGACTTGCTGTCACTCAGACTACAGTGTAAGACCATCAGCTAATGCTGATGTGAAAACTCAAAAGGAGATAATATAACTACGAAATAAAGTTCATTAAATGGCAAGCCTCTGAAATTAGTATACCAGTTCTTAAAAGAACAGACAAATTTGGGGAAATAGGGGATTAATTATCTGCCCCTGGCAGCAAGGTTCCAATCAACGCACTTCTGTAGATGGCCATCAAATTTGACACCTTTTAGAATCGCCTGTAGTGTTGACAGTACGATCGAGAAGTTTTTTTTTTTTTCAAATCACTCAGACTCCAGTGAAAGACCATCAGCTAACACTGATGTGAAAACTCAAAAGGAGTAAATAATAATAATAATAATAATAATAATAATAATAATAATAACTAAAGGTGAAGATAAAAAGGCTTGAATGTTTGCCATTCGAGCAATTTGAAGAAAACGGTTGGGGAGTTATATAGGTGATATGGCTTGATTTATTATTATTTTATTTATTAATATATTATTATTATTAGAGTCGTATCCTCTCACGAACTGTTCTGCAATCTCGATCCTGACTTCAGGCCTTACGGGCCGCCACTCACGGCCAACAGGTGGCACCATTAGGGGGAGCACTCGTTTGCAGAAGTGAAGTCCATTCTACAGCCCCAGCTGATAGGGTGGCTGATGAATTATTTCTGGATATTAGGTGTGCTGTATGCCACTACTTAAAATTATAGACTCTGTGTGGATGCGTGGATTAAAGCCAGCCAATCAACACGCTCGAATACGTGGTTAGTTAACTATTTAATCGTCAATCTTGAAAGTCGTTCATTTGCATGTATTCGCCATTGCCGAACGGATCGGCAACCAGGGACTTTGCTTGACCCAAGGATTCTACCTAACACTAAGAAACACCAAGGAACAACCAAGGAATCTGCCTAAACCTAAGGAGCAACCAAGGATTCTACCTAACACTAAAGAATATCGATGAACAACCAAAGGATTCTACCTAACACCAAAGAACATCGAGGAACAACCAAGGACTCTACCTAACACCAAAGAACACCGAGGAACAACTAAGGACTCTGCCTAACACCAAAGAACAACTAAGGATTCTTCACTAAGGAACACAAGGATTATTCACTAGGGAATTACCAAAGGATTCTACCTAACACCAAGGAACACCAAGGAACAACCAAGAATTCTTCACTAAGGAACACAAGGGATCTCCACTGTAAAGTGCTCTCACCTGCAGCTTAAAAGTGGCGACAAAAATCGGAACATATCGTCACCATATTTAATGTGTAGTGGCAAAAAATCCAAGATTTTAGTTATACATCATGTAATAGTGGAAATTAACACGAATTAAGGATGACGTGTGAATGAATGACCTGTTGACATTTGAATAGTTAAAGAGTATCAACAATAACAAGATTGAAAGAAACGGTGAAAGGTTTAGGCAGTCCGGGTTTTGAAATAAAGATGAACAGCTCGAAAAAGAATAAGAACGTCTTGTGTTTGTTATTAAGCACTGCTAACGGACGCAAGGAAGAATCCAACATTACCCAAGTTGTTCCAGACCCCCCGAAGAACGGAGAGAAGTCAGCCAGCCCAACAACTCATCCAGAAATATCAGATACTCCGATCCAGAATAGCAGAGCCCAACAACCCATCCAGCTCAGAGATAAGTAGAACAGTTTATATATCTACCAATCCCTCCGTACGAGCAGGATGTGACACAAGGTCAATTTCTTAAGCGGAGTTCAACAGGTGTGAATTCAGAGTTTTCCTTCTCCTAGACCGGTTGCCTAACCAAGGTTAAATAGCCCAGTCTGCCCTACTATTGATCCATAGCTGGAGGAAGAGTAGGATCCATACCTTTCCCAAGGGTATTAACGCTAAGTGAAATGCAATTACCACATCCACGATTTGAACTCGGGGCGACGATTCCATTTCCCATGACTTTAACCATTACACCACGCGCTTCCATAAGTAGAACAGTATAGGGTAAGTATATGATGAATATTATAATCTACACTCCTACTCGTCTAAATTGACCATACACACATTTTCAAATGGATCTCGCCACGTCACATATACAACTTCATTTTTTTTAATCGAGTTGCTGAATAGGGGTTTCAATCCTCGTTGAATGCCCTCATACTTATGGCTTTGTATCAAATCTAATTTATGATTCAGATAAAAAGAAATATAATTACAAGTTCCCGCCAGAACACTAAATTTAATCAGCGATGTGCGTTTTTAATTCATAGATGTGTGACGACTTAGCGACAGCAGATACTTAAGCAACCTGAGGTCGGTGTGACAGAAAAGCTAATTTATGCTTTTTATGCAACTCTATTTTAAAATTTTTGTATACCTCAAAATTTTATGTATACCTTAAAATTTTTATGTATATACCTCAAAATATTACTTTACTACCAGAATTTATTCCCAGCGTTTTCTTGCCATTGTGGCAGGCACAATCGTTTGTTTGTTTATTGTGTGTTTATTAATTTTAACGGCATATCAACCCGTCTGGAGTTATGTCATGCCTAACGGTTATGAAACAAATCGTGTATTTATATTTATACTTTTTAGTTATTGGTTTTAACAATGTGTTAGCATTATTGGGGATTATGTTGTATGGTATTGATTAGTTTCATGTCTATATTCTATGGTATAATTTTATTTCCCTCAAAAAAGAGAGAATATCCTCCATGTTGACATTTTCAAATAGATATTTCATATTGTTTGCTTTAAAATAACGGTTTCTGATGTGAGCAAAAAACCTGCATTCCATGAATAAGTGTTTGACGGTCAAAGGTGTTTGACATGTTCCACATTGTGGTTGTTGTTCTTGTTTGAGTATATAGGAGAGCGTTAGTCGTGTATGAACAATACGTAATCGGGACAAAATGACTTGTTCCTTTTGTTTTTCCCTAAAGTTCTCAACTACTCTCTTCGTTGTCGACAGGCCAGTGTGTTGTAGAGTAGCTAACACCCCTTCACCACTCTACCAGATGAACTGGCTCATAGCCATAAACTGGCCTACGATCAAATTAAAATAACTAGCTGAATGAGATTCAGACTGAATGCTGCGTTGGCTATACCGAACTGACCCTCCTCTTTTAGTGTGAGTTTGCCTTGATAATTGTTTGTACTCATTTGTTCTGTGTTTGTATGTATCCGTTTAGCACCAGATGCTGGTGCCTAATAAATGTATAAAGCACACCATTCATCTGTGTATCTTTCCACCTCACAATACAACAACCATTAACTTAAAAATCAAATTTTCTATCTTATTTTAAACACCCCATCGACACTCTACCAGATGGACTGGCTCATAGCCATTGTTGTAGAGTAGGTAACACCCCTTCGGTATTCTACTAGATGGACTGGCTCATAGCCATAAAATAGCCTACGATTAAAGTAGGTTAACAAGCTGAATAATATTCATACTGACTTTGCTGCATTGGCTATACCGAACTGACCCTCCTCTTTTAGTGTGAGTTTGTCTTGTTAATTGTTTGTACTTACTAGCAAATATATGCACCCTCCGGGTGCAAGTATTAATGTCATAAAATATCATATTAAATTAGAAAGTCTAAAGAAACTGAATAAGAATACAGATAAAATGATTTGAAACAGAGAGGGGTATAATCGAAAAATATAACAGCTGTAGCTTCTTCTTCCATCACCTCCGTCTTTCCTTGCTAAACTTTTCTAATTTAACTATTTAGTTAAATTAGGAAGTAAATAATAAAATTACAGTTATTTCTTTTTTGTTAACTGATTTCTTTTAAGATTTATCTCCGAGATTTTTGCTCATAGTCATTAAGATAAAATTAAATCATTAGAAATCAATAATACTAAGCACATATTTATTAAAATCAAATATTAAATATCAATATGCAAATTAGGCTTGCCGTTCACACTGTAAACTGCTATTTTGTTGTACATATAAATACAATTGCATGTTATTAGTACGTAGATATGGCCAGCAGTATTAATAAGGAAAAACAATTTTATTGATAATTGAGGCTTAAATGAAAATGATTCATGGAGAATGTGATGTATAATAACTAAATGGATAGTGACTTGAGTAGTGATATAGTTTCGGTTACAGACAAACAAACACATAATCTCCATTATAATAAGAAGATTTGTTCTGTGTTTGTATGTATCCGTTTAGCACCGGATGCTGGTGCCTAATAAATGTGTTAAGCAAAACATTCATCTATGTAACTTTCTACCTCGCAATAAAACAAACACAATGGTAACAATTTCTCAGACTACAGAGGTACCTTGACTTACGAGTACCCAACATTTTCCCGATTTTTCCGAGTTACGAGTTGCCACGTGGTCGATTTTTGATTTGTGGATTGAGCAAGAATTTGAGGTACGAGCAAGCTTTAGATATGTTTGTGTTAGTAAGTTCGTTAAAACATTTAACTCTTTGCCAACCAAATTCCCACCACCGCTGTATCAAATTTTCTTGGTATTTTTTGCCTGTATTAACGGATATTTCATTCTATTCAAATAAATTCCAATTATTATTGTAATCTGAGACTTTCTACTCAGTTGTAATGAACTAACCCTCAGTTTTTTGTATTTTGTTTGAGTGTGGTTTACAGTGGTAGGAGAGCCAATGTGAGTGGTTTAAAGTAAGCAAAGAGCTTCCGAATATATCATGCCAAAGATAAATATTATTTGTAAAGAGTACAAAAGTAAAGTCGTCGGGGTGGCCTAAAGTCAGTACCAGCCAATCAGCGAGGGAGTCTATACTCTTTTCACTAGCGCTAGACCAAGGAGATTGTTTTTTTGCGTCTGGGGTGGAGCGCTACACCTACCATCAACTCCTTACTTTGCCGGACAGATCCCTGTGCTACTCATACGCTGAGTTGGCAAGGGCTGGTAGCGAACTAGGAACATCGAGGTTTCTAGCCGACTGAGCTAACCCGGTCCTTAACATTAAAAAATGTTATTTCTCTGAATGTTTGAGATGAGGTTTGATGATTAGTATTATCTGCGTTATTCGGACTATTGTTCCCATCTTTATTGTTAATCGTACAACGTTTCCACCGATATGCCCTCCGGCCTTCTACAGGTATTTCTTGTCGGACTTGGGAACCTTCTTTTCGAACTCGGGAACTTTCTTGTCGTAATCGGGAGCCATCACAGAACTTTGATAATATTAAAAAATGTTACATCCCATAATTCCTTACATCCTATTTTATATAATGCTTATTCTTCTTATTGAAAAAAACGTACCAAAAAGAATTAGTGTTTTGTTTTTGTTTTTTGGTGGGGGAAACGGATTAATGGCATTTCAGTTTATTTCAATGGTAAAAATCGGTTTGAGATACGAGGAACGAATTGAACTCGTAAGTCAAGGTACTACTATTTTACTACGTGTTTTCTTCAGCGTTCATAACTTTTGCTGCGACAGACAAGATCGTTGTCGCAGAGTGCTCCCTTCCCCGCAGAGTGCTCCCTTCCCCGCAAAGTGCTCACCCACTCTCTTCTTCGCTGCCAACATACCAGTGGTGACAATTTCTCAGACTATTTGTTAAATGGGACACAGAGAAAGGATGGATAGAATTAAGGAAACTATCATTTTCAATCTACGGCTGATCCCCCGAAACACGCCGGCTAAATTCCGCTTGCTAAGAGGCTGTCGTCTAATATTGCAATGATAAGAATACCTCCCAATTTTTTTCTTTTAGAAGTCCGTCGTTGACGACGATGACGTCACTCCATGTCTTCACCAGTTGTGGACCCTCTGGTGGCTAGTTAACCTAATTATGGACTTGCAGATGCGGTCACGCACATTGCAAGGGAAATTCCCATCTGCATTTGGTGGTTCATGACGACGAAAGAAGAGAGAAGTTGACGCAGCCCTGTTAATCTCAGTCGGTAGAGCGTTCGGCTAGAAACCACAAGGTTCCTAGTTCAATACCGGTCCTCGCCAACTCAGCGTATGAGTAGCACAGGGATCTGTGCGGTAAAGTAAGGAGCTGATGGTAGGTGTGGCGCTCCACCTCAGATGCTAAAAGAAAACAATCTCCTTGGTCTAGCGCTATTGAAAAGGGGATAGACTTCCTATATATATATATTATATATATACACTTATAAATATATATATTTATTATATATTAAATTTTTACTTGAAGGCACTTACAACGCATGATTTCTTATAGAAA